>CAUZXS010002209.1:0-141166 GCA_963585895.1 Sepioteuthis lessoniana
CCTCACCAAGGCTGAAGAACCTAGTCTGTCCCACTATTTACCCATAGCTGGAGGGAGAATAATTGGATTCATACCTTTCCCAAGGGTATTAGAGCAATGTGAAATGCAATCAGTCTTGGCCAGGATTTGAAGTCGTGTTGCCGTGTCCATTTCCTACTGTGACACTATGATTTGGATATATGCACATACATGTATACACACGTGTGTGTGTGTGCACCCATACATGTGTGCGTGTGTGTGTATATATATATATATATATACACATATACACACATATGTATGCGGCAAGATGAGTTAGATTCGGCCTGGGTATCAAATTTCAATGTTAGGAAAACCCATTAACTAGATTAAGGAAATCTAGATAAGAAATTGTTTATACATATGGCCACGGACGTGGGTAAGCGTTAACTACTTGTCGGGTGCTGGTCAAAAACTTAAAAGGGTCTGAATTTAATGTCCCTGTATCGGAGACGGTAAGTCTAGGAAATATTTTTATGTCCAGTTTTTTTAAGAGAGAAATGCCCCCTCCAAGTTATGGGTGTATTTGTGGGTGTCCCTTAGCCGGAAATAATAATGAAGCATTCTGTATATATACAGGTGGGTTTTGGGTCCAAGCAGTTAGACTTAGTTTGGGTTCGAGGGAAGTTGATTAGGCTGGGACGAAGGAACAACGAACAGCGACATTACCAGCCGGACCCAGTTAGTTAAGATAATCTTTTGCCAGCCGAAACTCAAACTAGAACTAATTATCTACAAAGTGTTACACGCTCCCCATCCTCCCTTGACGTTTTAACCACAAAGTTATTTTTGTGTTTTTATTCTTTTCCCTGCCTCTCGCTCGATCTAGCGACACATAAGTTAGTTACTTATGCAACGAGCTGCAGAGACGATAACCAGTACACCACGGGCACCTCCACTATTGGCCACTATTGAAGAGTATTGGCCTAATGAGTAATGTTTGCCAATGGTCCGGGGGACCGGGATTTAATCCAAGGTTGAGTCATACCAACGACTTAAAAATGGTACTTGATGCCGCCTTGCTTAGCACTCAGTACTATAAGGTAAGGATCAATGGTAAAGTGGAGCAATCCAGGAACTGGAGTAGCGCCCTCTCCTACTCCTCGATGTAGTAGCTTTTGAAAAGGGAGCCTTCGGGTCACCCTCAACTAAGGTCACCAACTTTTACAAATCAATAAAATGTTGAGCAAATGCTAAATTAAGTTAAATGTAACAATTACACTTTAGAACAAGTCTGTTTATTATTCCCGATATTTTTTTCTCTGAATTTCGTTGTCTAAAGTTAGGGTTGCACGCTATACTCAAATAATTACGGCATTATAATACAGATTCATATACAACTAAATTAGTGTTCTCTAAAATCCCGCTTAATTTCTTGTCACTGGCATGTCATGATGGCCGATGGAGAAAACTTGAGAAGGGAGAACTTGAGCAAAGAATTATTTGACATGCTAAGGCAGTTGCAACATAGCTTTTACTCCAAATTCGATTTTCTAATTTTCTTTCTTTCTTTGTAAATTTCAAATGTACTATTTTTTCAGCATTTCTCCTCAAACTAGAAATTTACTCTCAAGACAGATTTAAAAAAATAGTCAAGTAACCAATTGCATTTTTTGTCAATAGAGTAGTATATTTTTGAAACAAACTGACTAATCAGATTAAAAACAGCCACAAGTTAAACAATCTTAAGATTACATTGGATGATTTCAGAAAAAATGGTAAGAAAAAGGATTTAAGAGGGCATTTTGGGGAATTATCAGATGGATTACTTGATAGAGTTTGATCAGTACATTGATATTCTATAAATAGTGTATTTCTTCTGGGCAAAGATTTTTTTTATTCAAAGAAAGATGTGAGAAGATTGTAAAAAAAAAAGAGATGCCCGAGAAGGCATAAAAAATTACAACTACAAATAATAATGATAATAATGGTTATCATCATTTGAATTTAGAATATTAAAGCTGAAAATTGAAAAAAAGGAAAGAAAGAGGAAGAATCAATTAGGAATCTCACCCCAAAATAACAAATATGAACTAACCCCAACGCTAACAGTAAATTTATGGTAAAGCAATTAGTCTGGACAAAAATATTAATAATTCGCTGTTCGTATTCGCTTGAAGACTACAGAAGTCTGATGAATTTAAGCCTTACTATCACTGTTTTGATTAATTTGTCTCTGTTTATTGTCAAATGAATTAATATGTGTAAATTTGTAGGCAGAGTGCAGTAATCTTCATTTGTATTTAGAATCTTTAGAATATCAAGAGTGTTTTGAAGATTCATCTCTAAAATGCATCGGCAACGAAGTAGCCGCACAAATGACTAATATCAAACCAAAAAATTTAAGAAGAGTTATGTGATCTTATACTAAGTTTTAAGTTAATAATCTTAAAAGTGCAAATATCCACCCTTTTTATTAATTTTTTTGGACCTAGGGCACGATGGCAATGAAGGGGTGATCCGCATGCCCCAAAGCTCCAGCATTACTGCAACTTAACCATCATAATACTTAGTATCATATCCAGGACACTTGTTGGGGTCTTATTCCTCTGCAGAGTTGCAGTCGGTGTATTCTACAGCCTCAGCCGACTGGGCAAAATACACCATAGAATAGCAAGTGTAGATTTTTTGGAGAAAAAAGATGAAACGGTTAATCACATGATAAGCGAATGCAGCAAACTAGTGCAAGACCAAACATGACTGGGTGGGAAGGGCGATCTACTGGGAATCACGCAAGAGATTGATATTTGATCATAATACCAAATGGTATATGCACAAATCAGAATCGGTCCTAGAGGATTAGACCCCTAAAATTCTCTGGGGTTTTGAGAAACAAACGGAAAGCCATATCCCAGCAAGAAGACCAGACAGGGTGTCAAAAAACAAAAAACAAACAAAAAAAACACATATAGTTTCCAGAGAACTGAAAAACTTGGGAAATATAAGTTCATGGTAATACCAGTAGTAGTTGGTGCGCTTGGAACGGTCTCCAGGAGAAGGGAGTGGAAGAATTGAAAATCAGTGGAAAATCGAAACCATCCAGACTTGCAATCGCTCAGACTCCAGTGAAAGCCTACCAGCTAATACTGATATAAAAACAAAACTAGCAAGGACTTAATAATAATTTGAAATTTAGATTATTTCAAAGGAATAAATATTAAATAAATCAATCTTTTCACACACAAAATACGTTTACACAAGTGTAGTTTGTGAGTGTGTCTTTCTATTTTATTTCCAATGATTGAAAAAATATTGACCACCAAAATTACTTAGCTTTATTATTACACATACACAGCCATGTACACTATTCAAAAAGATAATCTGACGCCTACATAGACGTTGATACATATACTTTACGCTCATTTGTAAACACAGATAAATAGTGAAGGCAACCGGGGTGTAACGGTTATCGTCGTAAGAATTCGACACGGTGACTCGATTTCAAATCTTGGTCAAGGTTGTTCGCATTTGACTAATATCATTGCAAAAGGTATGCATTTAACTATTTTCTCTTCATTCATGGGTAAATAGTAGAACAGTCTGGGCTCTTTAACCTTATGCCATCTGGTCAAGGAGAAAGAAAACTAAGAATTCAAACCTGTTAAACTCTGCTCAAAAGTTGACCTAGTGTTGTATCTTGCTTGTGACGGAGGTATTGGGTTAGTACATGCACTTATATGAAGACACGCTCCTATGTATGTGCGCGCGCATGCGCGCGCGCGCACACACACACACACACACACACACACACGTAGATGCGCTCGTATCTACGTGCAAATTCACACATACACATACTTTAGATTCATACACATTACGCTTACATGAATACAAACTTCCAAAAAGATACGCTGTCTTCGATATACACAGACATACGATAAGCTCAAATGAGTACAAACCTATTAAGATACGCTCTCTACTATATATATATATATATATATATATATATATATATATACGCCAAGCTCACATGAGTACAAACCCATAAGGATACGCTGTCCACTATATGCATACACATATACGCTAAGCTCACATGAATACTAACTCATTAAGATACGCTCTCTACTATATGCATACAGATATATATACGCTTATCTAATATGCATACAAGTTCATATACATTCGCTCATGTTTACGTGCCTACAAATACATATACGCTACGCTCTTATGCACACACGCCTATGCAGGTACAGTCATATCTTCAGGTACATTATTGTACCGAAACATTCGCAACTTAAAGTGTCACACGCCCTTTCCAAAATTGGATTTTGAATTTATACTCAAAGCGAGTCAAAATATTTTTGTTGCTTTTAAACTACACCCTGTGCTGTAAAAGTTTGGAAATTACAGGCTTATGTAAGAAAGATTTAGCAACGTGAGCCTGCAAATGTATTATTGTACCATTGGGTGGGTTGGCGAGTTTATTGGTCTCCTGTTAAGACATTCAGGAGACAGTTTTGGCTTGAATCCAAGCAGAGAGGTGAGCGTGCTCTTTAGTTCAAATTTCTTAATGCAAATATTTATATATTCAAACTTTTACTTGCCATAAGCATGCGTATAATGAAAAATGAGAGGAAATTATTTATAATGATACCATTATTATTATTCTTTTTTCAATGAAGAGGAAAATGATTATTCGATTGAATACATTGTTTACCGTATTATTTTATTGGTTGGTTGTCAAAAACAATTTTAATCTATGCCAGTCTATTCTTATCGAAGATTAATCATTGGCTCATACTGATCTCAAACATATCTATCTATCTAAGCCTGTTAATATAACCCTATATTGTTGTTTTTTCTGAGTTGTTTTGCTTATTTATCATCACCATGTCGTGCCAGTGCCACGGATATCCCTGACCCTCTCTCGCCACTTTTCCCTATCGTTCATCGCCTCTGGCAGGTCTTCATCCCGTATCCTCAACATAGCAGCTGAATGTATGTTCGTGTTGGTCGTCCTGCTTTTTCTCGGCCATATGTGGGGGTCCATGGGAGTACATCACTAATGAGCTCGTCCCTGCTTCTCCAGCAGTGTCCTGCATGTCTGGTTCGTCTAACTTGGATAGTTTTCGTGATGGGAGGCAGGTGACCGTATAGTTGGTGTCTTGTGGGGTGTTGCCGCCAGGACTTGTTCAATATTGCTCGCAGCATTCTTATGTAATTGCCGTCTAGCTTCTGCTCCAGCCGTTTTGTTAGCGTCCATGTAGTGCATCCATACAGCAGTATCGATACGACAGCTGCCTGGAAGAAACTGCGTTTCATGTTATCGGTTAGGTCTTATTTCCATATGATCGATAGCCTATTGATAACTGTCCATGCCTTCGTTAGCCGCGTGTCGATGTCCTTTTTGGTTGATGAGACGCTGCTTCCTAGGTAAGTGAATTTGTCTACTAGTTTAAGAGGGGTTCCGTCTAGTGTGGAGATGTAACCTGTTTGATCATAGCACATATATTCCGTTTTGTGTGCATTGACATGGAGGCCTATGTCAGCGGCTGCTTGTTCCAAACTATTCAGTAGTGTTTCGGCTTGGTTGGGTGTATCAGTGTTCGAAAAATCAGCTAGAAAGGCGTATCAAGTTATAGGTAATTTAATTGATTCAATGTAAGTAGTTGATACTCACAAGTATCACATTCTGATCGCACTTTTTGCCTATTTTGTTGTGTGTCCTGTTTATGACACTAAAAAATCTGATGGCGAGGCTCCATTAACACTGGAGCTTAGGAAAATGCAAACAACCTCTTCATTGATATTGATCCCAGATTTACTCAAGCCCGGAGTAGTGGCGCCTGTGGAGTCCTATCTATGGGTCAAATAGAACTATTTGACATTTAAACCGAGTGCAAAAAATCACATGATAAATTGAATTGTTTGAAATAGAACTGTTTAATCATTTAACTATGTAAACAAATGACTGATGTTTACTCGAATTGTGAGTTATGCATAGCAATACTTGGAACTAATTAACTTTGTTGACCTATGCTAAATTGAATTGTTAGAAATAGAACTGTTTGATCATTTAACTGTGCGTATCAAGAAAATGTGTTTACAAATCCTGTATTTAATATATATGTAAAAACAGGATTTGGCATCAAATGACCAACAATGGTTGATATGCCATAAAACTCAACTAAGTCAACAAACAGAACTATTTCACCCATTGATAGTATTATAAGAGGTACTGCCACTGCGATCAGAGTAGACCTGGGAGTAATGTCAATGAAAGGGTGACTAAGCAGAATTCCAGTTTAGTATTATATAAAGGAAAAATTTTTCCGGAGGAAATACAATCAGTGCATTCTCTGCCTTACTGACAGTATAACAGCATTAATTAAATGTAATCCCATTTTAATAGCTAAAAATACCGTTATAGGTTTGTCGTACTCTGTTACCGTTATAGGTTTGTCGTACTCTGTTACCTAAAATCTGGTCAAATTTTCCATCAAAAATGTTACAAAAATGTGATTTAAAGTATTTGAGCTGAATTGTTAAATTTTACCGTTCAGAACCTGAGGAGCCAAGATTTGTGCCGCCCCCTTGAAGTTCATATACCCGAGCGGAGACTACACATATCTTTATCACTATTGTTTGTAAAATGTTGTAATATTACAGGATTTTACTAATTTCAGCTTTTTTTTCAATCAGATGGAGACAGTAATGTGGCGGAGGTCGGATTTCTAATAGCAACAATTTGAAATTTAAATGAAGACTTATGCATAGCTGAACAACTTATATCATAAAATATGAAGTCGAGAAGTCTAAACAGCTGTCTTTATTTGAAAATAAATCAAGGATGGTTGGTTGGTTGTTTAGGTTTTATGGCATATGAACCCTTGCAGGTTATTTAACGCCAAATCCATTTTTATGCAAAAAGTTGTATTTCAAACAATTCAGTTTAGCAGGAGTACACAGTTTAATTGTGAAAAACATTCTATTTCACGCTATTCAGTTTAATCAAACAGTTCTTAGTCAGCTAATTCAGTTTAGTATAAGTACAGATTTTGTTTACACATTGTTAAATGTCAAAAGTTCTATATTAAACTATTCAGTTTTGCGTAAGTACAGTTTTAATGTCAAAAGCAGTTCCATTTCAAACAATTCAGTTTAGCATAAGCTCGAAGTTTAAATGTAAGTACACAGTTTAATTGTCAAAAACATTTCTATTTCAAGCAATTGAGTTTAGTCAAGCAGTTGTAATTCAAACAGTTCAGTTTAGCATAAGTATGCAGTAAGTTCTATTTAACCCATTGATAGGACCCTTATCAGGTGCCACCATTCCGGGCCAGAGTGGACCTGGGAGAAGTGGCAATGAAGGGGTGCTCCACATTCCCCAAAGCTCCAGCATTACTGGAACCTCACTATCAGATTGTCAAGTGTCATATCAGGACACTCATTCGGGGGGTGGGGTCTTACCCCTCTGGAGAGGTGCAGTCGGTGTATTCTACAGCCCTAGCTGACTGTGCAAATAAATCAAGGAGACTATTTCTAAGAAAATTAACGTTTCGTTTATAGAATTTTCCCATTTCCCCGAGGCGAACGAGGAGTAATAATCATTGTTGTGGGAAATGGACTCGGTGATCTGGGTTTAAATCTTGGGCGAAGCTGTGTGCGATTCACTTCACGTTAATGTTCTTGGGAAAGGCATGAATCCATAATTTCTATCTCAGCTATGAGTAAATATCAGTGCAGACCGAGTTCTTTAGCGTTATTACGGTAATTAGTATAGGAGAAGGAAAACTCTGATTTCAAACCTGCTGATCTCCGCTAGAAAATTGATCTCGTCTCGCATTTTGTTCGTAGCTGAGGGTTTAAGGACATTCTCCCACAAATAATCGGGCATTTCTAATCGTGAATATTTATCATAACACCTTGTTTCTACTATTTATTTCCAACAGGGTTCTTGAATATGTATTTAGCGATCTCACTAAGATGATTGCTTACAAAGAGCAGAGACAAAATTCCGTACTACATTCATTTCACAGGACCTCTAAGCTTTTTCTGTTCTTTCAACCTATACACATCGATCAATCAATTTATCCCACTTGGGAAATAAAATTAAAAAAAATTGTTTCTCGTGTCACTCGACATTTGAGGCAAAAAAATTTTTTTTCAATTTTCATTTCTCTCTATGGGGATGTCATTGTTGATTGCAATTTTGGGTTTTGATTAGATTGAGGAGTACAGTCTGACACCGAGGATAGATTGTCTTGCAGGGAAATGTAGATTCATGCCTTTTTCATCATCATCATGTCGCACTATTAGCACGGATATCCCTGACCCTCTCCCGCCACCCTTCTCTATCGTCCATCGCTTCCGGTAGGTCTTCAAGGCTACATCCTGAATCGGCACAGAGCTGTTGTATGTAGGTTCTAGCTGGTCGTCCTGCCTTTGCTTGTTCATGTGAAGGGGTCCACTGGGGTACATCACTTATGAGCTCGTCCCTATTTCTCCAGTAGTATCCCGCATGTCTGGTTCGTCTAACTTGGATAGTTTTCATGATGGGCGGTAAGTAGCCATACAGCAGCTGCTTTGTGGGATGCTGGCTCCAGGACTTGTTCAATATTGCTCGCAGCATTCTTCTGTAGATGCCGTCAAGTTTTTTCTGCATACATTTAGTTAGCGTCCATGTAGTGCATCCATACAGCCGTATCGATTCGACCGCTGCTTGGAAGAAACTGCATTTTATTTTATCCGTCAGGTCTGACTTCCAAATGATCGATAACCCATCGATAGCTGTCCATGCCTTTGCTAGTCGCGTGTTGATGTCATTCTCGGTTGATGAGACACCGTCTACTAGTTTCAGAGAGCTACCGTTTAGTGTAGAGATATGACCTCTTTGGTTAAAGCACATATATTCCGTCTTGTCTGCGTTGACATGGAGGCCTATGCCACAAGCTCCTCGTTCCAGACTATGTGGCAGGGTTTCGGCTTGGGCGGGTGTATTTGCCAGAAGCGATATTTCATCGACGTAGTCCACGTCAGTAATTGTTTGTGCGGGGTAATATTATTAGTTCGAATCAAGCGTTAATTGTGATTATCGGGCATATTTAATAACGAAATTTAAGGAGAGATCGGGGATAGAAAGTGTTAAACAAGAATTTGGAAAAAAAAAAAAAATTGAATAGAAAAAAATTCGATTAAAATATCTAAAAGAATTAGCATGAACATTGTTTCTTTTTATTTACTTTAAGTGTAAAATACGTTTTATTTACTTTAAGTGTAAAACACGATACATAAAAAATGAAAAAAAAATTAATACCCGAAATTAAAACATATTAATTACTTACTGAATGTCTCCAAAGGGTGCCAGAAATAAAGTCATGGGTAAATTGTTACCCTTTGTACTTTCTAAATGTCACGCCTAATCTCACCTGGAAAATATCGTTTATTAAAATTGAGCTTGTCTTGTTACGTTCTCGCTTGTTCACACACGCATACACACATGCTCTCTCTCTCTGTGTCTCTCTCTTTCTCTCTCTTTACTCAAAAAGGTTTTCGCCCGGTCAGCTGGAGCTGTAGAACACGCCGTCTCTACCTCTGCAGACGAGGTAAGACCCCCCCCTCCTCCCAGACGAGGCCAATTGTTGACCGTAGTTTGTGACCAGTAATGCCTTGGGACGAAATCCTGCTCACTAAGCGGTTTGTGACCCGGCAGCTAAAGTAGTTATTTGACATGCAACACCTTTTTTTTATCGTTAAGGTGCTTGAAGGCAGTTACAGAGGATCGATCGCCTTGATAAAAACAAGACTTTGAATGTCTTGGGTATGACTGCATCTAATGGTGAGACTCCAGTCCTGGAGTTTATGGCATGTGGATAACCCATTCATGAACATCACACTAATATTTCTTATTTGAAATCATACTGCTGTGTGCAAATTGTTCGTATTAGATAGGAATACTTGATTGATAGATAATGTTAAATAGCAATATTTGAAACCATTTAACTCTGTGCAATACACACACACACACACACACACACACACACACACACATATATATATATATATATATATATATATATATATATATATATATATCTGACAGTATGTTGTGTAGTATTAATGACAAACTAGAAATATTTTGGTGAAAGATGTTTATTTTTTACCGAACATATTTCGCTATATTACATAGCGTTTTCAGCGGTGAGTATGAAAAGGAATGCTTGTTTTTATGGTACATTGTTGTTGGTAACAATGTAGCGTTTGTGTTTGATTTAACGTGAATGTTTTTTTAATGTTACGTTCTGTGATGATCTACATTGTTACCAGGAACATAGCATAAAAACAAACATTCATTTTCACACTAACCGATGAAAATATTGTAATATAGCGAAATATGTTCGGTAAAAATAAACATCTTTTACTAAATATTTTTCCAGTTTATCATTGATACTATACAATATATATATAGCAGTTTTTTTCATTATTTTTAATATATCATTGAGTTGTTTGTCAAAAAATAATATGCGTTAAGAAGTTTGTACACAAATTTTGTTATTTTATATGTTATAATGGGGTTTGTTCAAAAATTACACATGCACATAATTTTTAGACAAACCTCTTAATAATATATATATATATATATATATATATATATATATATATATATATATATATATATATTTGAGGAGAAACGTCTGTTGCATATTGACCTCTGACAGAGCCGTCATGTTCCAGCTTTGTAAACAAGAAGATAGCGATGCGTCTGTTTAAGCAGCTCATACGGGTCAACAGCTGGAAGCGGGTCCCATTGGTTGACAACCGGAAATGCGTAGGCGTGGTGAAACCATATATGCAGGCAGCAACGGCAGTAGAAGTCAATCACCTAGTCACAGAATCACAGTCACGAGATTCACGACCTGCGAATACCAAGAGGGAGCGGGGACAGCGTCCCCCGCCCGAGAATCAGAAGACGTGCTGAGCGGGGCCCTAAAATTGGTACAATGTATTTGAGAAATTATGCATCAGTATAGCAGTCCTCGTCACTCTTCGTCTCCCTCTCACACTCACTGTCAACTTCAGACCCTTTCGAGAATAAAACTGAGTCATATTTTTATAAAAATGTGTAATAGTCATTCATTCCTTCATCATGGTATATAACACTTCTTAATGTATATTATTCTTCGATAGACCTCTTAATGTAGCCATATATTTGATATTTGGCATTAACATTATTAATCGTCGTGGATGTATGAATCCCTTCATGAAATCCCAAGCGTTGTGCCTACTTTTTTGTTAGCGGACCTTATTTACAAGAACACAATGAACTCCATGTTCTTTTTGAATAAGATTCACTGTATTGTGGAGATAGCGATTCGAATTTCGTGAAGGGATTCATACAAGGACTAATCTTTGCAACCACTAATATTAATACCAATACTCAGACTTTACCTTCAAGACATACAGCAGCATTAACTGGTCAGTCCAAGAAATAACAATATTATCATCCCACCTTCAGATAAAGTTGGAGATGTTATAATGAACTCTTCCCAATATGACAAACAAAATAATAGAATTATTAGAGGCCAAAAGCATTCACACACACACACACACACATGTATGCATGTATAATTTGCTGCATTTACAAATAATGAGTGCTCAATATTGGTGATAGAGTATGTATATTTCTCTCTCTCTATATATATATTTGGATGATGTCTAAATTCACTTAGTTTCTCGTTGATGTAGTCATCTGTCCAAGTCTCTGTCTAGGCTATCCTAATTTTTGTATTCGTCTCTACGCCACAGGGATCTTACGTGTCTGGAGACGTCGGCACGTATCTTACCTCTCTTCACTTTTTTCTTCCAAATTTATATTTTCAAAATGATTGCATTCTATTTTAGGGTAACATAATTCTATTGTTTAATATACTTATTGCATATTTAATAAACTGCAGTAGATTGACATTTCCATAACAATCGAATTCCATTGTTAACCTGGATAGCTCTCCAGACAATATCAACGATTTCGAAAAATTTTATTTAATTTTCTTTATAAATCATTTATAGTTCCATTAGCCTGTCCGTTATACTGCTCATGCACCTTAATTTTCATTGCTGAAGTGACTCATGCCTCAATCACCAAAACATGTCTATCATTCGCTGCCCCAAAGTCGGTCTTCGATATCTATCTATCTATCTATCTATCTATCCTCATAGTTTTATCGAATATGGTTCGGTACAAGTATTGGCAATTTATTTCGTGTGGGTGAACATTATCTTACCAGATAACTTAGCTCCACATTTAAAGCTGATAAATTTTTAAAACCATTTTTTAAGAAAAAATGTGTCTCGATTAAATCATTTTTTCAATCTATTTTAAAAAAAAATTATGGGCCCTCTTCAATAGAGTCATTCTGTTAGACACTGCTCACAGATTTCATTGTTCGTACCAATTCCCATTAGCGCCCTCTATGTCCGTCGGTTATTGTAGAACAGAAGATATCGCGATTTGAAACGAGAGAACTGTGCCATCGAAGGAAAAAATACGGTAATCTCAAATACTGCTATTCTTTCCCGAAACAGGAACCTGTTTCAGAATGAAAAGCACTATGTTTAAATTGATAGCAGCCGACAATAATTACGGACAATATTGTGCAAGTATTTTTGCAAGAAAATAGTCAGAAATTTGACAGATGTCAAATTTAATTGCTTCTAAATGTACTTTAATTGATTTATGTGACTCCAATGTATATAACATTGAGTATCTGACAACTGAAAAATTATTCAAAAAGACAGCTTTTTGAAAAACGTATTTATATTAATATTTGTTATTCTTTAAAAAAAATTCTAATTCAGAAAGTTTTGGCTGATTTCTATGAGTTTGGCCAAAAAATCGTAACTGCTTTGCTTATTTTTCAGGTTGGTAAACCTGATGGAAAAAAATTTGCCAATGTTACACACGAACAAGAGTTGAAACATCCAGTTCATATTTGCTTATCGGAATTGATGATTTGTTATCTTTGATTATTACCAGTATGTTTTGTTAAGTGTGAAAATGAGACATAAAATCTATTTCTGTATAAATTTCAGGACTTTGTTGGTTGGGTTCTATGCCATATCAAACCTTTTATGTTATTCAATGTTAAAGCTCGTTCACACACACACACACACACACACACACACACACACACACACACATATATATATATATATATATATATATATATATATATATATATATATATAATTAACTTAAATCGCGAGTCGGAATTCTCCTACTAAAGTTTCAACTCAACAGATCATCAGGGAGTCCCGCACCGATTAGCAAATATATATATATATATATATATATATATATATATATATATATATATATATATTACTTTTTAATGTGACCAATTATATTGAGTAGTATAAAAATTTTGTATGATAATTTTCTTAGTTTTTTTTAATCAAATTGTATTAATATACAAAATATTTTATAATTTAATTTTATTAAGAGTTTATCAATACTCATGTAAATTGTTTATAGTAAAAAAATTTCTCTCACGAAATTCATTTATTCCTTTATTTTTAATTTCTTTCTTTCATTTCGTTCAACAATTGATACACCTTGAGACAGGAATTGTATGTCATTTGACAACCAGACAGGAAAAACAAATGGTCTGATTTTTATATTAAAAAATGATCAAATTTGGGTTGGAGGATAGGGTGGGCGGAATTTTTGTGTTTTTCTTAATTTTCATTAGAAATTTCTTATTTTTTTTGTCTAAAGATGCAAATCTAACATTTAAGAAAATATAGGGTCCGTTGAAATAAACATTATTACAAAAAATATGTGTAATTTTTAAAGGTTTTTCTTTTATATGGTATATATATATATATATGTGTGTGTGTGTGTGTGTGTGTGTGTGTGTGTGTGTATAATTTGTAAACGTAAAGTAAGTTGGTAATATTTGAAACGAGACCGAGGTCATTTGTTTGCACACAGTTAAATCTTTTCAAGTATTGCTCTTTAATATTCCCTCGTTTGCACTCAGTTAAATAATTTTAAGTATTGTTATGTAACACTAATAATTCAATTCAAATCCAGTCATTTGTTTGCACACAGTTAAATAGCTCCAAGTATTACTATATAATACAAATAATTCAATTTAACACCAGTCATTTGTTTGCACACGGTTAAACAATATCAAGTATTGTAGATATTTCTATTTTACTCATAAATGAGACCCTCACAGATACTACCACTCCAGGTCAGTGGACCAAGGAGATATGGTAATGAAGGAGTACTTTACTTTTTCCAAAGCTCCAGGACTGGAGCCTCACTATCATACGCAGTTTACTGACGTATCCAGGTTACTTATTGGTGTGTGTGTTGTGTAGGGGATTCTTAGCTCTTTGTAGTGGTGCATATTTTACAGCCCCAGCCAGGACTTTATGAGAGAAATATTAAACAAGTTAATACAGATTAATAAAAGTCAAATACACTCTTTGAAATATTTTAATTTTTTTTGTGAATAAAAGCATGAATAAAAGCAATGAGATAGAGAAAAAAATCTTGACTATGTTGAGTTCAGTACTTTTGCTCTATTATCATACTAAAAGTGCTGTTAATTATTAACACATTTCTCTCTCACGCGCACGTGCACATCTAAGTAAACGTATATATATATATATATATATATATATATATATATATATATATATATATATATACGTGTGTGCGTATGCATATATTCGGTTTGGTTTTATGGCATATCAACCATTGTTGGTTATTTAATGCTAAATTCTGTTTATACGTATATATTCTGTATATATGATTTGTCAAATTTTGATAACATTTTAAAATAAGCCTGCTCTCATTTTTTGGGGTACAGATTTAAATAGTTTCATGTATTGCTATTCAACATATACAATTCTATTAAACATTACTCATTCATTTGCACACAGTTAAATGGTTCCAAGTATTACAATGTATCCCTAACAATTCAATTAAACATCAGTCATGTGCTCACGCACAGTTAAATGATGAAACATTTCTATTTCTAACAATTCAATTTAGCATAATCACACAGTTTAAATACCAACAGTACTATTTGATTTATTGATAGGATTCTATCAGGTGCTACTCTACCGGGCCTGATTAGACCTGGGAGCGATGGCAATGAGGGAGTACCCAACCTTCCCCAGAACTTCCGGGCTAGAATCTCGCTCTAAGATTGTTTAATGTTATATCCAGGACCCTCGTTGGGAGTGGGGTTTTACTCCTCTGCAGAGATGTAGTGTATCCTACAGTTCCACTCGACTGGGTTAATATATATATATATATATATATATATATATATATATATATATATATATATATATAAGTGTGGGAGTATATATATGAATTTATGAGTGTGCGTGGATTGGTTTGGTTTGGTTTCTTTGTTTAATGGCATATCAACTCTTTTTAGGTTATTTAATGCCAAAGCCATTCTCCTAGAAGAACAGTAGTGGTACTATTTAACCCATAGTTGGGAAGTGTGCGTGGAGGGATTATATGTGAGCGTGTATGCATATACGTGTATGCATATTTTCCCCACCTTATTAAATCTGTTTTCCGACCTACTTCTCCTTTTCAGTCAAGGATTTCAAGGCATTTCAATATTTTTCTCGGGAAAGTTAATAACAATTATTTTTTCTTTGGATTATTGTATTCATAATTGTATCGTTTCAGTTTTATACCTACTCTATGATTCTTTTTCATATATATATATATATATATATATATATATATATATATATATATATATATATATATATATATGATAAGAATATTCAGAAGTATCGTGTAAGAATACACAATCAATATAAATGGTAGAACTGTTGATCCTAATCTAGTTATATATTAATGAACAAACTCTGAATTCAAACCTGTTAAACCTCGCTTGAAAATTGATCTTGTGTTATATCCTGTCCGAGTGGAGGGGTTGGTAAATATGTATATATTAATGAACAAAGACTTACATATGTGCTTACATTAAGATAGTATTTCACTACTTTTGTTAAGTAGCTTTGCACTATCTTAGAAAATGTTTAGTTTGTTTATTATCATATCTGAATAGTTGCACAATATAGTGAAAACGTTGAACTTCTGGCCCTAACCAGGAGCCATGTTAATCAAAGATTAATATTTTAAGCGCATGGCCGGAAAAAGCCTAAATGTGTTTCGATGTGCAGGTCCTGGAAGTGAATATATATATATATATATATATATATATATATATATATATATATATATATATATAAGAGATTTCCAATATAGATTTTCCTCGTGGCACAAACTGTATTTTTGAAATTTAACCTGAATATGCATTTGACCGCTAATCTAAAGTTCATTTGCCCTTTGGTGATGTGTCTTGTCTTTAATAAACTTATAATATTTAGACAGTGACGAACTATTTCCGATTATTTTGGTTCATTTTATGAGTGTAGCATTTTTTAAAAAAGTTGTTTTGTTACAGTACAAATACAGCTGTTATTTGAATTTCTGTTTTTTTGTTTTTTTGTTTTTTTTGTTACATTACAAATGTTTTTTGTTACATTACAAATGTTTTTTTTTTGTTACATTACAAATACAGCTGTTATTTGAATTTCTTTTTTTTTTTTTTGTTACATTACAAATGTTTTTTTTGTTACATTACAAATGTTTTTGTTACATTACAAATGTTTTTTTTTGTTACATTACAAATGTTTTTTTGTTTTTTTGTTACATTACAAACACAGTTGTTATTTGAATTTCTGTAAATTGTTGCGTCGACTCAAAATCAGTAATGTATCGGTCGACCTTCAAACATACTATAAGTAACTGTGACTTTCTGGTTTGTGTTGACTGTCAGTAGATCAGATGGTGGAAACGGTGAGTGATATAACGTTATATAATGATTGGTTTGGTTTTATACCATATCAACCATTGTAGGTTATTTAATGCCAAATCTATCTATCTATCTATCTATCTAATTTTTATTGTTGGTCGAAAGAGAGAATAAAAATATCTTAAAGTAGGTTTGTTCACGAAGAGATTTGTATTTTTTGAATTTATCAATTAATTCATTTTGTTCTTACATACGCGTATGTTTCCAGCCTGTTGCTTTCGTCAGAGAACATATATGGCACAAGACCTCGTTAACGGGGTACTCAATAACACTTAAACTCACACGTGCTTGAATTTGACATAAGTATGCAGTTTAGATTTACAAACAGTTCTATTTCAAAGTATTCAGTGTAGCATAAGCATACAGTTTAGTTCTATTTGATCCATACATAGGACCCTATCAGATGCTACTACTCCGGACCAGAGTGGAACTGGGAGCGATTGTAATAAAGGGGTACTCCACATTATTGGAGACTCACCGTCAGAATGTTTAGTGTCATATCTCGGATACTCGTTGGGGGTGTCTTACCTCTATGCAGAGATGCAGTCGGTGTATTCTGCATCCCCAGCCGACTGGGTCAATAATCATTTGCATTACAGTTTTATTATTTGATATTATGTCAGTAAAGTAAAGTTGGTGACCTTAGTCGAGGATGACCCGAAGGCTCCTTTTTCAATTGCTACTACACCGAAGTGATGGGGAGGGTGCAACTCTTTTCCCTGGATTGATTCACTTTACCCTTGATCCTTACCTTATATTACTGAGTGTTAAGCAAAGCAACACCGAGTACAATTTTTTTTTGAGTCTTTGGTATGACTTCACCTGGGATTGAACCCCGGTCTTCCGGATCATTGGCAAACTCTACTCATTTGGATAATGTCCGGGTACTTGATATTAATCTGTGTTAATTTTTAAAAATATGTTAATCAAACTCGACTTTAAGTAGAAAATGCCTGTGGCAGTCAGCTGGAGTTAGGGTAAGCGGTATATAGCGACTGTTAGAAGAGTTGTCCAACTCTTTGGTAAAGGTTTGGATTTTAGCCTTACCGTATAAGTTGACCTTTCGTCTTGTAGATATTTTTTCAGACATAAAAGGTCGACTTGTCCACTGCAATTTACGATGAGGATTTTTGTATAATTTGAAGTGACACTTTTCAGCATATTTCTGGTGCAAGAATGGCTCACCTTCTTAGGCATTTCTGTCAAAAAGTTTCCTGAATTTCAATCAAAAGAGTTTCCTAAAAAAACTAAGCTTGTGAAAGTACTCGTCAAATAGTTTTAAATAGTAGAAACACTTTAAACTTTTATATATAATATTCATTATATATTGGTCAACTTATAGAGTGTTGGGCACTTTTACACACACACACACACATACTCACACGCACTCATATGTATGTATGTATGTATGTATACTTTCTGAAAAGTAACGGGATAGCGTGTGCAGTGTGAGAGATAAGCGGATTGTGCTATAATCTCACATGATATCGTGTGAGTATATAACTGAAATTAGCTTTTAGCAACCATTGCATTTTTTCATATGCTTTTGTATACTGCATTTTTTCAGGTCGTTCGACGATGAGCACAAAGAAACAAATTTTTAATCCGATTTTGGAAACTCCGCCATAAGCACTTGATATGCTTCAGTAAGTGTATGGGGATACCATGTAACGCACACTTGTTTTTAAGCGGTACAAGAAGTTTAAAGAAGAAGGCAAGGAGGTGAAAGATGACTTCATGAGCGGGAAGCCTTCAACAGACAGGACTGAAGTCAACGTCAAGAGGATAAGGCAGGTGTTACATTGCAACCGTCGTTTGACTATTCAAATGATCGTAACTTAGCCGGGCATAAAAAAGAACAGAGTTTCGAAGATTATCACCAAAGATTTGGCCATATCTGAAAAGTAGCGAAACTGGGTGAGCTGAGTATCTGGCTGTTATTAGCTGAGAAGAGCATTGCTCTTCTGGAAAAGCTCTTTGTTTAATAATTTTGCTCTGTGAAACTTATTTCTTCTGCTCAAGCTCAAAGGTATCAACACGGGAAGCCATTTTGAAGGCATAGAGACCATCAAGAGGATAGTAACAACAAACTAGAGGAGTATCCCAGGTGAATCCTTCCAGTAATGCTTACAAGCATGGGAGAGAAGGATAGGAAAAGTTATTTGACACGTGGGCAATAATTTTGCTGGGGAAATCGTGTAGTTTGTTGTTTGGAATTGAAATAAAATGTTTCTGACCCTAGTCTCGTAACTTATCAGACATTCTCCGTGTGCGCACACACACACATATATATATATATATATATATAGAGAGAGAGAGAGGTAAGAAGTGTATGAACATTACTCAGAACCAATGCTCAATCTGCACCAAGCTCATAATAGGCATCGTCTCTTATTCTTACAATTTTATTTCCTGTCAGTATAGATTTTGCAGTAGACTGATTCAAGAATCTATCGACAATCTTGCATACATAAATAAAAAATAAAAGGGAGATAGAAAAACAAAAGAAAACAAAATATACTATGCAATAGACTTAATTCTCTATGAACACAATCCCTTATTGATTTATGTTTAAAACGCAACAGACAAAAATATTTTTTGTTAGCCTACTTGACATATATTATTATTATTATTATTATGATGATTATTATTATTATTATTATTATTATCAAGAACACGAGATCAGAATACAGTCCTGTCTTGTTAGCTGAGACTGTAGAATATACCAAATGCTCCTCTCAGAGGGTCATACCCTCTCCCCAAATGGACCGTTGATGGCGATCCGTAATGCCTTAGATGAGATCTTAGTGGCTGAGCGGTCTGTGACCTCGGTACTAAGTAGTCATACAACACTCTATTTACGTTCTTACTTAGCCCAGATCGGCGGTTGGTGATGCTCAGTCTGATCAATCAGCTGACCATGTCCAGCCCTAGTATCAATATGTTTAATTCCCAACCATATTTCTCAAATTGTTCTTATGGTAAACAAACACCCATTTTTTAAGGTGCTAAAAGGCGGTGGCTGAGGGTCAACCACGTCAAGAGACAAAAGTAACGAAAATGAGTTCTACAAGTTTATTCATAAAGATGAAGTTTATAAAAATTATTTCTACCAATTTAATGATACATATGATGTTAATGAAAATTATTTCTTCTACCAATATATTGATATACATGAACTTAATGAAAATCTAACATTAAAATATTCCTACTAATATATTAATACACATGAAAACATATATGACAATAAAACATGATTTGGCATTAAATAACCCATAAAATTTTAAACAATAACCAAACACAACACAACCAGTGAGTAACAAGTGAATGTTTCCGTAAATTAATTCGCGTAAATACAAGAAAATTTAAATGTCATTCACTAATTACTCAAATTGCTTTGTAAATGTCAAAATTCATTTGATAATTTCTTCTCCAATTTAACTTTAAATATCGTTTGGTTTGTTTCCGTTTTATAGCATATCAGCCCTTATTTAATGTCAAATCTTGTTTATATACAAATAATGATACCAGCAAACTATTCGTTTACAAATCATATATATATATATATATATATATATATATGTGTGTGTGTGTGTGTGTGTGTGTGTGTGTGTTGTTTGGTAAGTTGGGTTTCATGGCATATTAACACTTCTAGGTTATTTAAAGCCAAATCCTGTTGATACATATATATTAAATGCATGATTTGTGAACACATTTTGAAGATAACATTTTTAAATGAGTTTGAGCTCAGTTTTTTTGCACACAGTTAAATGTTTACACCTATGACTTGTAAGTCAATAGATTATCCTTGATCTCATTTTTGATGAGGTAATTTGTTGGCATACAAGTATTACAATTGTTTGCACACAATTAAATGGTTTTAAATATTCTGACACGAATAGTTATATTTAGTCTTAATCATTTATTTTCACACTTAGATAGTTTCAAATTTTACTATCATGAATAATTTTATTTGCACACTGTTAAATGACTTCGAGCAGAGCTATATAACATAACAATTAGATTTAGGTACACAATTAAAGGGTTTCAAGTGATGCTATTCAACACTAATAATTTGATTCAACATTACTCATTCGTTAGCACACAAGTTAAATTGTTCCAATTATTGCTATATATCACAAATAATTCAATTAAACAGTTATTTGTTTGCACAGTTCTACTTGACACATAGATAGAACCCTATCAGGTGTTATCACTCCGGGTCATAGTAGACTTGGAAGCAATGACAATGAAGGGGTATTTCATTAGACTTAGGGACTTCAACTCCTTGTTAGGGATGATGGTATCATTTTTATACCAGAGAGTAATGCCCCCAAAACATCAAGAATTCAAAAGTAAATTTTAATGGCCTTTAAATTACTTGGATTTAAAATTAAAATAATGTCTAATCAAAAAGTAGTGAGTAAATATTACTTTTAATTTATCTGAAAATAGCTTTAAACACTTCCATAAAGACGAATACCCCCTATAATGGTAATTATAACCACCGTAGTTCGATAATTAGACTGTTTCGGTTTGGTTTCGGTTTCTTTGTTTAATGGCATATGAACCTTTGTTGGTTATTTTATGCCATTCTCCTTGAAGAACAGTAGTGGGACTATTTAACCCATAGCTGAGAGGATAAGGGGGTTCATACCTTTCCCAAGGGTATTTGCCCGAAAGTGAACGTAATAGCGCGACTGGAGTACAAACTCGCTTACTACGATTCCGCAGTCCATCGCTTTAACCATTACACCACGAGGACATCCCCACCAAATACTGTTAATATAAGAATTAATAGACTGTCTTTAAATAAAAATCTTTTAGGAAAATCAGAAGATATATGATGAAGCCCTTTAAAAATGTGCATTTAAACAAAGGATAGAATACCAAGAAATTCTTACTGATAATTTTCAGATTTTAAACAATGAAAACAATGACAATAACAACGTTAATAATAATAATATTGATAATAATTGTAATAGTAGGACTGTGAATGGTGAGATAAAGAATAGGTTGAATAACACTAGTGATAGGAATAACAATGATAGCAACGGTAGAAATAAAAAAAAAAATCGAAACTCAGGAAAAGAAATGTCATATGGTTCAACCCCACTTTTTGTAAATTATCTACTATTAATAAGTACTTTTTAAGGCATATAGATTAACTTTTCAAAGGAAATAACCCATTGAAAATTCTTTTTATCAGGAAAACATTTAAATTCAGTTATTCTTGCGCTTATGATTTATACAAAATCATTAGCAACCATAAATGGATTTAATTGAAAACTCATGTGTTGATAGACAAGGTTTACGCAACTGCTTGGTGAGAGAAGAAGGTCCTGTTGGTGGTAAATGTAATTCCGAGAATATAGGATACAAAACAACTATTTTTTTGAAAGGACATAAAAATATACTTTGGAATTTCTGCTGGAAATTGGAAGCAGAGGCTTTTGTCGTACAACATTTTTTCTAACTCTTCCTTAAGAAACTAAACAGATTTTCTAAACGGTTCTGGAGATTGAAGACTAGTAGCCTAACACCATTAGTTAGAGGGAATTTTATTAAAAGATCAACCACCCCAAGTAATCTCAGAAGAAGATATAATCATTGTGTAGAAGAAAAAAAATAGTATAATAAAATATAAAAATACCAGTAAATTACTAAATCCCAGAAATGAATTGATATTTAAATGTCGGCATGAAAATAGATATAAGCTTATCTGAAATGACTTTAGGCCTATATATATATATATATATATATATATATATATATATATATATATATAATATTATAATATAATATATAATATTATATATACATATAATATATTATATTATGTCATATATATATAAGATAATATTATATTATATTATATATATATAATATAATATATTATAATAGTATATATATAATATAATAGTATATATATATAATATAATATATATATATAATATTATATATATATAATATATATATATATATATATATATACATAATATAATATTATATATATATAATATGATAGTATATATATATATAATATAATATTATATATGATATCATATATATATAATATTATACATATATATAATATAATATAATATTATATATATATATATATACAATATAATATATATATATATATATATATATATATATATATATATATATATATATATATAACTTTTATGCTTAAATTTAATTAAAGTAAATGTACTTTGGATTTGAGTATATGTTTTAAGATTTGATGTATAAAAATTCTTATATTTTAAGCAACCTTTTTTATTTCTTTAAATTATGTAATAAGCGATATGGATATCATTTTATTTTGATTACGGAGTACATATTATAAATGATATTTTTGTAGTATATTGTAATAATCATTAATATGAATTAGAATGATTTGATACTAATTATTAAATGTTGATTATCACATTAAGTAATAACATATTGTGGTAGTTGTTGATGTCTTTTATTGTTTTTTTTTTGTTGGCATTGATATTATCAATATTTATAATAATTAGTCGATGATTAGTTTATAATATAAATAGGTTTGACGATTAGCAGTAACAATTGTAATAGTAATGTTAATTTTGAGGATAACACTTGATATTTTATTATCTATAATACTTGGTATAATTTTATTTATAAATTTTAGGAATTGAGGTAGGCAGCGGTCACATCGATACTGCTATATGGCTGCACTACATGGACGCTAACAAAACGGCTGGAGAAGAAGCTAGACGGCAATTACACAAGAATGGTACGTGCAATCTTAAACAAGTCCTGGTGGCAACACCCCACAAGACACCAACTGTACGGCCACCTGCCCCCTATCACGAAAACTATTCAAGTTAGACGAACCAGACGAACCCTGCTTCTCCCTGCTGGATAAGCAGGGACGAACTCATAAGAGATGTACTCTTATGGACCCCCACACATGGCCGTGCAAAAGTAGGACGACCAGCACGAACATACATTCAGCAGCTATGTGAGGATACGGGATGCTGTCCTGAAGACTTACCTAGGGCGATGAACGATAGGGAGGAGTGACGAGAGAGGGTCAGGGATATCCGTGCTACCAGCGCGATATGATGATGATGATGAATAATATGAATATTATGATAATATGTGTATGATATAATTGTAATCTTGAGGATATATTATATGTTGTATTTGTTTGTAATTTTAGATAATGTCTTAATAGTAACTGGTATAATTTTTACTTTTAATGTGATCAGTTATATTGAACAGTATTAAAATGACAATTTTCTTAGTTTTTTTTATAAATTAGTATTAATATACAATATCATATTTTATAATTTGATTTTGTTAAGAGATTATTAATTCCCATGTAAGTTGTTTATGGTTTTCTCTCCCCAAATCAATTCATTCCTTTATTCTCTTTTTTTTTTTTTTACTGAAATCATTCATTTGGGTTTAAACGTTTCTTTACCATTACACAAAAAAAGAGGTGGAAAGGAAAGAGAAGTAAAAAATTGATAAATCTTGATACGGGAATTCAATGTCATTTGTCAACCAGACAGGAAAAACAAATGTCCTGGTCTTTACTTAAAAAAAAAAAGCAAATGATAAACTTTTGGTTAGGGAGATAGGGTGGCCGGAGTTTTGTGGGTTTTTCTAAATCTTCATTAGAAATTTCTTATTATTTCTTTCACTGAAGATGCAGATCTAACATTCTAAAACTATAGGGTCTACTGGAATAAATATAATTACAAAAAATATGAGTAATTTTTAAAGGTTTTTCTTATATATATTTGTTGATAACGAATCACATATATGATTTGTGAGCGAATTGTTTATAGGTAACATTATTTTTAAACGCGCCAGAAATCTTTTGTTAGCACTGTGAAATAGTTTCAAGTAATATTATCCAATGGTAATAATTCTATTATATATTAATCATTTGTTTGCATACAGTTGAATGGTTTCAAGTTTAATAAAGTATACAATTGTTCTATGGGACCCTAGTGGATACTTCTACCCCAGGTCAGAGCGGACCTAGGAGTAATAGCAAAAATGGGGTACTCCACACTTCCCAAACCTTTAGAACTGGAGTTTCAACATTAGGTGCAGATTAGGGTCTTTGGTGAGGGGACTTACCCCTCTTTAGAGGTACAGTTAGCATATTCAAGAGGATCAGCCAACAGGACGTTTTAAAATTTTGAAGCGTCATTTACTTGTTGCTTTAGTGAGTCTAGATGTATTACAGCGTAGGGACATTTTCCACTTCCTTGTAATTCGTTTTCCTTGCTATTTAATTATTTGGTCTTTTTCTTGTGTTATTTCTATTTCCATCGTTTACCACAGAAATGTTCGTTTCATTGGCATCTTTCGGCTTAATTTACATCATGTTTTTCCAGCGATATCTTAGGAGAGTGGGTTGGCTGGGTTTTATGGCATATCTACCTTTGTAGGTCATTTAATGCCAAATCCATTTTATACAAATAATCAGTTCTATTTCAAACGATTCAGTTTAGCATGAGTACACAGTTTAATAGTCAAAAACATTTCTATTTCAAGCTATTCAGTTGTCTTGATCCTAATTAGTGGTATGTTTCGATTTGTCATTTTTATCGTGGGTAGTTTATTGTGGCTATTCCAGACCCAGGGGTTGTTTAAAATCTGCGCACTAGTCACAGATGTGACCAAGTACTCTATAAGTAATACAACTCGTAAGCGAATCATAAAAAGAATTTAGCTGCTTTTTTTATTTCCTCATCAATAGACGCAACCCTTTTCGATGGGTAGCAATAGTTTCCTGACTGAATTTTTTGACCCTGGCCGTTGAACTAAGAAGTTCTTCCGCCCAGCATCAGGTGAGGTTAGCTGTTCACCCAACTTTGGGTTTCATCCGCCTTATTTCACATCCACCATGCTGCTTCCCATGATTTCTTGTGATATGTGTTCAGTGAAAGTGTTTTTCTCTCTTTATCAAAGTCCAGCTACTTGCTATTTTTCCTATTATTCAGCCCAAGAACAATTAGGTGATGTGAGTTGTAACATTTATCTCTTACATAACATTTCATTGTGCTTATTGACTTTAACAGCAATATGTTAAACAGTAAATTAACCGTATCTGCTTTTATACATTTAAACAACCAAAACTTAGAGACGAGGAGAAAACTCAAGTTACTAAATTAAACATGATCTTTGTTCCAAATTGTTAAAACAAGGACAAATTTTCAAGTCACTACATAAAATTTGTCGAGTCTTTGGGACAGAATAGAATTTCGCATTTATTTATTTATCTATTTATTTTTTTGCTTCTCTTTGCTGTTGCTTAAACAAACTTCTGTTTTGGACGCTTTACACCTCTTTACTTTTAATTTATACAAAAATTTGGACCCATGATTATAATTTTTTCCTTATTTTTTGTATTAAATATATAGCGTACGAACGTTTGGTTGCTCCTCTTACTTTCTGCTTCGTATTCTAAATTAACAGCATTTTCATCTATGTTTTAAACAGCAAAAATTAGAGATCTGGACAAAAAGCAAGTATCAGAATTCTGTGCCGATACAAGATGTAGCCTTTGAAGATCCACCGGGACCGATAGACGATCGAGAAGGGTGGCGAGAGAGGGCCAGGGAGATCTGCGCTGGCAGTGCGATCATGATGACGATGATGATTCCTATGTACTACTAACAATTCAATAAACAGTAATCATTTGTTTACACACAGTTAAATGATCAAACAGTTCTATTTCTAACAATTCAATTCAGCATAAATCAAAATTAAATGGTTTCAAGTATTGCTATGTATCAGTAAGAATTCAATTAAACATCAGATATTTTCTTACACATAGTTAAATGATGAAACAGTTCTATTTCTTACAATTCAATTTAGTATTAGTTATTTGTTTGCACATAGTTTAAATGTCAAACAGTTCTATTTGAGCTATAGATAAGACACCGTCAGATGCTACTATTCTGGACCAGAGCGATGGTAGTGATGGGGTACTCCACATTCCCTAGAGTTCTAACATTACCGGAGCTTCATCACCAGATTGTTCAGTGTCATATTTAGAATGTTTGTCGGGGTGGGGGTCTTACCCCTCTGCAAAGATGCAATCGGTGTATTCTACAGCCCCAGTCGACTGGGCTGCCCTTTTGCGAGTTTTTACACCTGTTTTAATTGCTCATTTTTCTCTGATGGTATCCGCTTCTAATATTGCCAGATATTTGTTGTTTAATTTTTCACCAAGTATTCTGATGCTTTCCTCATTGGGCTGTCTTTTCTTTCTGGTGTTTCTTTTTTTTTCTCTTTTTTTTTGTTATTAGCGTTGTAAAATTTTCATCTAAATTCCTTTACCTATTACAAATAGGTTGTATTTGGTTATCCAGATTATTTTCTTTCAGGACTCAAAATCATATAATTGCTCGCAAATAAAAAAAAATCGCCTTAAATAATCCCAGAGGAGTTGACATGCCGTAAATTCAACCAATCAATTTACAAGATGAGCATACACCCATTGTGTAAAGTGATAATATTTCTGTAAAAGAATTTATGAGAAGCCAGTCAGATGTATATAATACTCTTATGACGTAAACACCACTGAAAATTTACTTGGGTCCATTCCGACAATGGTTTAATGGTTTCTTCTCCAATTTGACTTTCGAAATAGGAACGTCATTCCCCTGCTGGGCAAACATCAGTGTCCAGGTAAGCTGCTGTGTGCTTCCATTAAGATTTCTGAACACTTGTGGAAATGATATGAGTGAAGTTTTAGTGTCAGCAGCAGAAATATCCCGCCAGCTTTTGCAATCGATTTGCGACTGAACGAAGAACCCAGGAAGCGGTATTTGCTAAGGTAATCGAGAAAGAAACTTTGTCAGAAATTTTCCTTACATTTTTGTTTAATAAATAAGAGTGAAAGTCAAGAGAAGGAATTCACAAAAGAAAGAGTGACATGTGCCTTTACGGTAGATATAATAAAACTTGAACTAATATTGGAAATTATGGAAGATGGTTGGTTGGTTGTTTGGGCATATCAACCTTCGTAGGTTATTTAACGCCAAATCCATTCTTATGAAAATAGTTCTATTTCAAACAATTCAGTTTAGCATAAGTACGCAGTTTAAATGTAAGTACAGTTTAATTGTGAAAAACATTCCAATCTAATACAAACAATTTACACATTGCTGTATGGTTTCAAGTATTCCTATCTAATACAAACAATTTACACACAGTTGTATGGTTTCAAGTATTCTTATCTAATATTGATAATCATATGGTTTGAAGTGAATATTTCTATTAAATAAAAATCATTTATTTACACAGAGTTATATGGTTTCAATTTAGTCTTGATTTATTTGTTTTTAATGGCATATCAACGTTTTGGGGTTATTTAATACCAAAGACATCCTTCTAGAAGAATATTATTGGTACTATTTAACCAATAGCTGGGAGATAAGGGGGATTAATACTTTTCCCGAGGGTAGTCCGAAAATGAACGTAATAGCATGACTGGAATTTGAACTCGCTTACTGCGATGTCACAGTCCAGCATGTTAGCCACTACGCCACGGGGACTTCCCTATATGGTTTCAAGTAACTAATAATATTCTCGAGTAAACAATTATGGCGTCAATTAGCTATTCTAAATGAAAATAATTGCAGTTGTATGGTATTAAGTATTCCTATTGGATATGAACAGGTTTTCAACAAAATCTTAACAGTTACTACTTTTCCGGGGCAGAGTAGACCTTGGAGTAATAACACAGAAGAGATACTATTTGAATTTTCAGAACTGGAGCCACACCATCAGATTATTTTTAGCACCAGAGCCAGAACACCTCATTTTTGTGGGGAGAGGGATCTTACTCTTCAAGTATGTTCGAAGCCTCACCCGAAAGATAATATTTTAGTCAGAGGTCAGCAAAGAATCTCATTTTTTGTCTTTAGTACTTTGGTAGTCGCAGGGGGAAAGTGCAAGTTTTGCTAGGAATCAAAGCCCATATATTCAGCAGAAGCAGTGGGTCTCCTAAGTTGGCTGAAAGGCCTAGCTGATGTCCTTACCCCACTCATGCTTGCTATAATTAGGATCAACTGTTAGAGTCATCTTTGGCATTTCGTCAGTTATCCATATCGCTATATTTAGGTTCTGCTCGGTTGAGGCTGAAAAGCTAAGTGCTACACGGGCCACATCAAGATTCGTTCGGTAGAAATTTTCATCAATAAAGACGACCATATGATTATGTTTGTCTCTCTCTCTCTCTCTCTCTCTCTCTCTCTCTCTCTCTCTGCCTGATTTGGTTGGTTGGGTTTTTATGGCATATCAACCTTTGTAGGTTATATAACGCCGAATCTATTTTTATGCAAATAATCAGTTCTATTTCAAACAATTCAGTTTAGCAGGAGTACAAAGTTTAATTGTCAAAAACATTTCTATTTCAAGCAAATCAGTTTAGTCAAGCAGTTCTAAATCAGTAAAGTATAAGTACAGATTTTCGTTACACACAGTTAAGTGTCAAAACAGTTCTATATTAAACAATTCAGTTTAGTGTAAGTACAGTTTCAATGCCAAAAAACATTTCCATTTCAAATAATTCCGTTTAGCATAAGCACGCAGTTTAAATGTAAGTACAGTTTAATTGTCAAAAACATTCCTATTTCAAGCTATTCAGTTTAGTCAACATGTTCTAATTCAAACAACTCAGTTTAGCATATATATGCAGTTAGTTCTATTTAACCTATTGATAGGGCCCAATTAGGTGCTACCATTCCGGCCCAGAGTGGACCTGGGGGCAATGGCAATGAAGGGGTACTCCGCATTCCCCAAAGTTACGGCATCACTGGATCCTCACCATCATATTGTTTAGTGTCATATCCAGGACACTCATTCGGTGGCGTCTTACCCCTTTGCAGAGGTGCAGTCGGTGTATTCTACACCCTCAGCCAACAGTGCAAAAATTATGGAAGAATGGGCTGAAAGAAGAGAAAGATCAAAGACTGTTATCGAAATAGGCGAAATAAGAATTTGTAATCTATAAATTTGAGATAAATGATTTTGGAAAAAGATTCGTTTCCTCAGGCATCAAATATACTTGACTTTTAAGTTTAAATCGTCAAATTAGTAAGTTTCTTTTTGATATCATTGACAGGATTTTGTAAACAATTGGTCACATGACACACACACACACATGCACATATATACACATATGTATGTGTATAGAACAAGAATCGGCTGAAAACTTCATAAGCTGACCAAAATCCTCACATAAGGTTGCATTGGATTCCATTTGTAAAAACAGTCATCAGCTATAACGTCATTACATGAATTTTTCACCGGTCCTCGTATATATGTGATGTATATACATATGTGACCGGCCCATTGACAGTGTGGGGAGAATATTCTCCAGTGATTCGGGAAACCGAAGTTCAATCCCAAATCGAGTCATACCAAAGACTCAAAAAATTCTGCTTGATGCCTCCTTGTTTAACACTCAGCATTATCAGGTACAGATCAAGGGTAATGAAAGAAAAGAAGTAGCGCCATTTCCTACACCTCGGTGTTGTAGCTATTGAAAAGGGAGCCTCCGAGTCGACTACAGTTTGCCAATTTACTAACTTTACATATATATATGTATACATGTGTACATAAATCTGTGAATATATATATATATATATATATATATATATATATAATTGTGTATATATTCGTCTATCTGTGTTATTTGTGTGAGTGTATATACATCTATTATATATATTCTTCCCCGTGATGGAATGGTCCTCGTCGCCAAAAATGGACACAGTGACCCAAGTTCAAAACCCTGGACGAGGCTGTTTGCATTTCACATTGCACTAACACACTTTGGAAAGGTATGAATCCAATTCTTCTCTTTCTAGGTATGGGTAAATAATAGGGCTGAGTGGCATTTTTAACTTCAGTATGGCAACCCATCTAGAAGGAATACTCTGAATTCAAACTTGTAAAACCCCGCTTAAAATTGAGCTTGTGTCCTATCCTGCGCATGCTGATGGGTTGGGTATATATATATATATATATATATATATATATATATATATATATATAATGACATTACCTCGACGCACGAATATCAAGCATTTCCCGCGGTGAGGAAATGACTTTATATGTGATAAAAACCACAAATCATTTTTGTAAACTTCATTAAAGTTTTGTATCTGTTTTCTTCTTCATCAAGAACTTCTCTTAATTTAATATACAAAATAAATCATTTAATCAATTAAGGGAAACTATAATCACAATAAAAATATTTTCCTTTTAAATTTGAAATGTAAACGTCTTTATAAAAAAATTGCTCTTTATTATATTCAAATGACTAATTTAATAACATTTTCTGAAAATTCAATAATTTGTTGATTTTTGGTACTTTTGTATTAATCAATGTGTTTTACACGTAAAAGCTTTTTATTTGATATGTTTACAATCAGTAAAGAAATTTTGAAGACAAAATGAAGAGTGTTTTAGAAAAATTGGTATAATTTTGTAATCAAAATACATTGAACCATTCTCGTTTAAATAACGTTAAATTTTTACAGCATTTGTAGAAACTCAAAATTCTACGTTTTATTTTATTTTCAGGTACGGAAATGTTGGCTGGTTTGTTTAATGGCATATCAACCCTTGTAGGTTATTTAATACCACATTCAGTTTACGTATTAACACACACACACACACACACACACACACACACACACACACACACACACACACACACACACACACACACACACATTAAATATATGATTTGTTAACGAATAGTTTGTCGGCAACATTTTAAACAAGCCAGAGGTCATTTTAATGGTTTCAGATATTTTCTTCAAACACTAATTGTTCTATTGGCTCACAGTTAAATGATTATAAGTATTGTCATTTAATACAGTTCAATTTATCATAGATCATTTGTTTGCTATCCTTTAAATGGTTAGACAGTTCTCTTTGATCTATAGATAGGACTTAACTGGTATTAACTCTCCAGGTCAGAGTGGACCAAGGAGTAATGGTAATAAACGGGTACTCCACATTTCTCAAAGCTTCAGGATTGGAGCCTCACCATCATATGGTTTGGTGTCATATCCAGGGCACTCATTAGTGGGGTCTTACCCTTCTGCAGAGATGTAGTCGGTATATTCTACTCTGGTAGCCGATGGATCTACCGAAATATCATTCACTGGATAAGAAAAATGTTTTTTGTATCGAGAACCTTTGTCAAAATTTCTCTTTTGAATCCAATTCCCATATTAGATTAGGATAAAAGTATAAATGAAAACCGAAGTCAAAATATTCAAATTTATATAATAACCTTTTAAGTACAAATTAAAAAATAGACTTGAAAATGAAAACTAATAATTTTTTCGATTTGAAAATATTACCGAAAAACTACAAAGATTCAAAATAAAATAATTTAAATTGCCTTAAAAAGAAAATAATTATTTCATGTTCTTTTTTTAACAGTAAGAATCGCCAAAAGTTCTCTGATTTTTAAAACTGCATGCTACATAACTTCAAAATTTGTTTTAAAAATAACTTACATTACAAATACCTTTGGAAAAAGCATGAACTCCCTTATCCCCCAGCTATTGGTTAAATAGTATCATTACAGTTCTTCTACGTAGCCTTGACATTAAAAAATCGTCGAAAGTTGATATGCTATTAAACAAAGAAACTGAACCATACCGTACATTTCAAACTAGATTTGCCCAACATTTTGAGGATTTTTTTTTTTTTTGCATAATGTGGTTCTTCATGTCATATTCCGAAGATATTTCCAAGTAAATAAATAAAAATTCATCGACAAAAAAGTACGAGAGGCGTATTTTATTCTAAGAGTCGATTAGATATTTGAACATATATCAGGCAGTTTCTTTAGAATATGTTTGCTTGGAATGTTTTGCTAAATTTAGAGTCTTTTTTAAGGAGAGGGACTTTGAAACTTGAATGTTGTTTTAGTGATATTTTAAAATAGTCAATTCTTGTTTAAATTCTTTCACTTACTGTAACCGATATTGATGAGAACCAAACACCCAGTCTACATCATGGTGTTTAGAGTGGTCACTAGCGATGTTGATATTAAGTCTTCGTTCATCTTCAAACATCATGACCTCAGTCTCAACGCAGAGGTCGACATCAAGTGCCTGGAGAAGGTAGAGTTCTTCTTGATCGAGAGGGTGGCTGCTGGAAAAAAAATCTACGTCTGCCAACAATACTCTGAACAATGCTACACAAGCGGGAGAAACCGGTGTTGGCTGCGAAAAAATTTTTGCGACCACATCAGCCTTAAAATCTGGCTGCCTAACTGCTGAGATTGCAATCTACTTTATTATGTGTCGAGTATGGTTGAACGAGAGACCAGTAGAATTCAGTGCAATATCTAAGATGAACTGAAAGCTATGATAATTGCAGCATTTACCAATTTAAACCAGGAAACTTGCAAGATAATTTGAATTCTTCTGGAGGTCGTGATTGAAGGCAATAGCGATTTCTTTAAATAAATTTAATCTGTAATATTTCAAGATATTTTCAAATAATTTTGGTTAATATATTTGATAAAGTGAATTGTCTGTTATTTTTCTGTTAGTGTAATTTAGATGAAAATTAACTTATCACAACATATATATATATATATATATATATATATATATAGTTTGTGATTCATTTCGTGCTAATATCCTTGGAAAAGACATTAATTAATCTGTCCACTCCCTATCAGGGTAAATAGTAGAATAAACTGGGTTCTTTAGTCTTGGTTAGGCAACCGAATTTAGAGAAGGAAAAACTTTGAATTCAGTTCAGCTTTACTCGACATCAAAATTGATCTTGTGTCAGATTCTGTTCAAAGTGGAAAAGTTGGATAGATACATGGATACAACATAACGGTTATCGTTGGACGAAATGGACTCAGTGACCGGAAGTGGTTTGCATTTCACTTCGCATTAATGCTCTTGTGAAAAGCAGCAATCCATCTGTTCTCTCTACAGTTATTAGTAAATTGTAAAACACATTGAGTTCAATAGCTTTCTTTTTTTTGTAAAGGGGCATAGAAAGAGGGGCACTTTTATTTCATACCAGCTTTGCTGCGCTTATAAAATCTACCTTGTATTACATATATATATGTTTGTGTGTGTGCGCGCGATAAACATATCTAAACCTCTGGAAATATAAATTTTAGTAATGTATATATGATATTTTTACAAGTCCTGGCCTTAACACGTTTTCACTAATTTCTACCATAAATTGTTTGGCAAGTGTTTTAATTTTCATTCCTCGAGGCTTTCGTCCCTAGGGTTTACGTGAGAGAACTTTGAAACTTGAAAGATTAAGTTTGAGAAATTAATGTGAGTCTTAAAGACGAGGAAGAAGGCTGTCTGCCAAATCATCCGCCATTTTGTTTTTTCCACCCGCTTTCTCACCAAGAAAAATAACGTCATTAAATAATCTAGAAAGCATCCTTCTGATTCTCAGGTGTTTTAGTCTCTTTTGAATGAATAATTATTAAAGCGAGAATTTCGAGGAAGTTTTTTGAAATTACACCCAGTCCTTATAAGCATCACAAGAACAACAGTTTGAAAGCATTCATTGAACGTTCATTGACACATTTTTTTGTGTATTTATTTTAAAGAGGTTTTTCTTTATGCACACTGACTTATGATAATTTTTAAACATTACCATAGATGGGACTCGAATAAGTACTGTCTTTTCAAGTCAGGGTGGACCAGGGAGTGATGGCAATGAAGAGGAACTTCACACTCTCTAGCTCATTAAAATTGGGGCCTTACCATCGGATGCAGTTTAGTGATATATCCAGCCTCCCACTTTTTGGTGTTACAGCTGGTGGAAGTTAAAATACGCTGAATGTATCCCTTCACAAGGTATAAAGTCAAGGCAAGTCAAGTAAAGTAAAGTTGGCGACCACAGCAACTACACCAAGTTGTTGAGAGGACAGTACTCCATTCTCTGGATTGCTCCACTTTACCCTTGATCCTTACCTTATACTTTTCTGTGTTGAGCAAAGCGGTATCAAGTACCATTTTTTAGTCTTTGGTATGACTTGACTTAGGATTGAGCCCTGGCCTCCCAAACCATTGACGAACACTCTACCCATTCGGTTATGCAAGGTATACATTCAGCGTATTCTAACCTCCACCAACAGGGCTGGAGAACCTACTGGCTTGATTGCCTTGGTATGTGGCAATTTAAACTAGCAATTTAGTTTAAAGAATTTTGTAAATGAGTCATTCAACTGAATTTACTTGAAGGCAGTTAAACTGTTCTGGTTCCATTTTTATGAATGTTGACAAAATAACATTAAAAAAAATTCAAAACAGATGTATTCATTTTACCTAAATCCTATATAAATATGATCAACTAAGTTTCTTTTTAAAACAAAATATTTGTTTTGAATATGATTAATAGGAGTCTACTTAACAGTCTTTAGGAATTTTTATATTAAAAATACCAATGTATTTATTTGTGTAACTAAGTTAGAATTCGTAATCATTCCACAAGAAATACGTTTGCTTGTACCAAATGACGCAATGATTTATTTTATTTGTATATGCAAAAAGAAAAGTCATTTGCATATACAATATCTATTTTTTTATACTTTTGTCCCAAGGACACTAAAATGTAAAAAGTATTTTCTAAATTGTCAGCTTACTAATTGGATAGTTTTGAGTGGCTTCGTTTGAGAGAATTAATAATCATTATTATTTTTCTCCATGCGAGTTTTTCATACCAGCTCAGTTGTTTTTTTTTCTCTGGAGTCTAAACTGCAGGAATCTTCTTAGTATACCACCTGATTTCAGGTGGTATGGTTTCAACTCATCTTCTAATCTCCAGTTCATCGAGTTTCTTTTCCAGGTTCTTGGGGACTGTTCCAAGGGCCTCAACTACGATTGATACCCCAGTCAATTTCATGTTCCATAGCTTCAGCAGGTCCCTGGTACGGTCAAGGTATTTCGAATAACAATAATAATAATAATAATATAAGACTAGACACGACTGCGTGGGAAAGGTGATCCACTAGGAACTGTGCGAGAAATTTAAATTTGAATTTGACTATACGAACAAATGGCATATGCACGATCCAGAACCTGTCCTGGAGAATGAGATGCACAAACAAACTGGGATTTTGAGATACAAACGGATCACCTAATCTTGGCCAGACGACCAGACCTAATAATCAACAACAACAATAACAACAACAAAAAAGAGAGAACTTGCCGAATTATGGATTTTGCTGTTCAGGCCGACCACAGTAAAATTGAAAGAAAGCGAAGTTTATATTGTCTCCACTCGACCTATTATTTCCAAGTCTTCTAGTCCTTTTACAAAACTTTTGGTCACTGTACTAAGAGCACCAACTGTGATGTCACAGTTCTCTTCATATTTTACAGTTTTCTGGCAAGATCTTGTCTCTTTTTTCATTTTTAGTTTTACTCCTTCAGAGTTTCACACATCAGCGTTAGCCGATGGCCTTTCATTGGAGTCTGAGAGACAAAAAATGTCCTCAAGCTTTCAGGACTCTTCTCAGTATTCTAGCCAATCTAAAAAAAAATGCTGTAGTTTGTATTGTGTTAATATAATTGCCTCATTGGGACGGTCCCGATAGGCTTGAAGCAGGGACTGAAATGGTCGGAAATCGGACGAATCGAGACCATCCAAACAACAGTATTATTCAGATAGGTTAGAATATTGAAAAGAGTCCTGAATACCTGATGAGACTAGCTGTCACTCAGAATCTAGGTAAATACCATCAGCGAATGCTGGTACGAAAATATCTCAAGAAGTATACTACTACTACTACTACCAGTAACAATAATAATTGCAAATACTTACATTCATCACTTTTGCATGGACACTGGATGCAGTCTAGAGAACCTGCCGTGAGTAATGATCGATAGGGATGGATGGTTAAAGAGTCAAGGGAATCCGTGCTATCGGTATGACTTGGTAGTGACATATATACAAACAGGTGCGACAGAAATACCTCCCACATCTTAAAATATCAACTGTGTGGTACAAGTGGTATTGGTATCTCTATCTACCAAATGTGATATAATTTTTTTCCGATGCAATCAGTTAGGATCATATTTTGGACTAGCCGTGTTTTTAAAGATTGACAAAAAGACCAAGAATCATGTCTGGCAGTATTTCTACCATTTTGTGGGGAATAGAATCCTTTAATTCTTTCAAGCGGCTTTCTTTCAATCGATGAACCTGTGTTTCTGAAAATTTCAATCCATAGCAGTATCTATTTTCTATCCGGAGCAGCATCATTCCGACATGACATGAAACGAACACCAAAAGCTGTCCGTATAGCAATTACTGATTCACCTCTCTTAAAGGTTTCAACAAGAAACACAGTTTGCACCGATCAAAGCCATGATTGAAACTTATGGTATCTAACAAAAGATTGGTAAGCCATTGATTGGTGGAACTACCATTAACACTTGCGTGAATTGCATTACTCAGGTAACTGTTTAAAATGTGGGAGTTATTTTAGGTAGGTTGGTTGGGTTTTATGGCATATCAACCTTTGCAGGTTATTTAACGCCAAATCCATTTTTATGCAAATAATCAGTTCTATTTCAAACAATTCAGTTTAGGATGAGTACACCGTTTGCCAAAAACATTTTTATTTCAAGCTATTCAGTCTATTCAAACAGTTCTAATTCTGCTAATTCTGTCTAGCATAAGTACATATTTTGTTTACTCACAGTTAAATGTCAAAACAGTTCTATACCAAACAATTCAGTTTAGTGTAAGTACAGTTTCAATGTCAAAAACATTTCTATTTCAAGCTATTCAGTTTAGTCGAACAGTTCTAATTTAAACGATTCAGTTTAGCATAAATATGCAGTTTAGTTCTATTTAACCCATAGATAGAGCTCTATCAGGTGCTACCATTCCGGGTCAGAGTGGATCTGGGTGCAATGGCAATAAAGGGGTACTCCGCATTTCCCAAAGCTCCAGCATTACTGGATTCTCACCATCAGATCGTTTAGTGTCATATCCAGGACACTCATTGAGGGAGGGGTCTTGCCCCTCTGCAGAGGTGCAATCGGTGTATTCTACAGCACCAGCCGAATGGGCAAGGAGCTATTTTTGTTACACACAATATGTGTGTGTGTGTGTGTGAGTGCGTAAAATCTTACATCCATCCACTTTTGAGGACACTGGATGCCGTCTAGAGGACTAAACAATATCAGTGGACGATAGAGATGGGGAGAGGGAGATGGGAGGAATCTGTGTTGTCAGCATTACTTAATGATAAAAACGATGATAATTGTGAATAAATGTTAAAATCTGTTTAATATGATTGATTGATTTAACGGCATATCAATCCGTCTTGTGTTATTTTGAACCATTAGTTTAGGGAATCGTGTTTATATTTACATTATTTCCTAGATGTTTCTAAAGAGCTATTTAATTCGGTCCTTTCAAATATTAACAATTTTTGACAGATTTGATCCCTAAATGAGACCCTAACAGGTGCTAACTCTCCGGACATTGTAGATCTGGGAGTAATGGCAATGAAAGGATACACAACATTCCCCAAGTCTCCAGAAATAGAGTCTCACTTTCAGATACAGTTTAGTGTCATACACAGGATATTTCTTTTTGTTGTAGGTTCACCTCTCTACAGGGGATACAATCGGTCTATTTTAAACCAAGTGACAGGCTGGTTTGCTTTGGTTGGGTAGGGATCGGTTTTATGGGATATCAATCATTATAAGTTATTTAAAGCGAAATCCTCTTTATACATATACATATTAAATATATTTGATTTGGTTGAGTTGGGTTTCATGGCATACCAACCATTGTAGATTATTTAATACGAAATCCTCCTTATACATATATATTTAATATATATGATTTGGTTGGGTTGGGTTGGGTTTCATGGCATACCAACCATTGTTGGTTATTTAATGTTAAATCCTCTTTATACATACATTATTTATATTAGATATATATGATTCGGTTTGTTTGGATTTTATGGTATATCACCCATTATAGGTTATTTAATGCCAATTCCTGTTTATTCATATATGTAAAATATATATGATTTGTAAACACATTTTGTTGATAAGAATTTGAAATTAGTCTGAGCTCATTGTTTTAACACAGAAATTCCTGAAAATCTTTTGCTATCAAACACAAATACTGCCCAATCCGCTGGGTTTGTAAAATACACTGATTGCTTCTCTGCAGAGGAATAAGACCCCCACCCCAATGAGTTTCCTGAATATGACGCTGAACAATCTGATGGTGTGGCTCCTGTGATGCTGCAGCTTTGGGGAATGCTGAGTACCCCTTCATTGTCATCATTCTCTGTTCCACTCTGATTCGAAGTAGTAGCACCTTATAGGGTCCACTCTATGGTTTAAAGAAAACTGTTTGACATTTAACATTTAAACTGAGTGCAAACAAATGACTAATGCTAAATTGAATTGCTTGAAATAGAACAGTTTGACCATTTAACTGTGTGTAAATAAATGACTGATGTTTAATTGAATTGTTAGTGATACATAGCAATACTAGGAACTATATAATTTTGTTGACTTACGTCTACAAATCATATATATCTAATATATCTATAAACCGGATCTGGAATTAAACAACCAACAATGGTTGATATAGCATAAAAACAAACCAAACTAAACCAACTCGAATAATCCTTTTTAGTATTAATCATTTATTTGCACATAGTTAAAGGCTTCAATTGTAGCAATCTTATATTAATAATTCAGTTCAACATTAATCATTTGTTTTCAGGTGATGAAGTAAGTGGTTACAAGTATTGCTATTTAACACTATTTCTATTCATCACAATTCATTCATTTGCTCTCAGTCAAAAAAACCCAAGTATTGCTACATAAAACCAATGATTCAATTTAGGCACGCAGCTAAAGAGTTTCAAGTATTGCTATTTAACACTAATAATTCTATTTTGAATTACTCATTCGTTTGCATGCAGTTAGATGGTTCCAAGTATTGCCATGTATCACTAACAATTCAATTAAACATCAGTCATTTGTTTATCCTCAGTTGAATGATTAAACAGTTCTATTTTAAACAATTCAATCCAATTTAACCTAAGTCATTTTTTGCACACTATGTAAATGTCCGTTCTTTTAGACCCACGTACAGAATTCTATCAGGTGCTACCACTCCTGGAGAGAGTGGACCTGGGAGCAATAGCAATGAAGAGGTACTCCATAGTATCCAAAGCCTGAGGACTGGATACTCACTATCATATTGTTTAGTGTCATATCCAAGGTACTTGTTGGCAGGGGTAACCCCTCTGCAGAGATGCAGTCGGTGAATCCTACTGCCTAGCCGAGTGGGCCTGACTGGGTGGTGTATAATTTGCACAAATCTTAATGAATTACCTTTGCTAACACAATAATTAAAAAATGACGATATAATTTATGTATTTATTGGTACCACACTATAATCAGTGTGTAAGATGCCTCTGCCTAGGGTCAATGTTCCTCATAACTAGCCTAATATTATAGCATACCAACCAACACAACGGTATTTATACTGGGATTCAAATAGGTATCTCTTCACTAATACACTGACAGAAAATAAAATTATTGCTCTCTGAAGGACAATGGCGACTTTGACCTGGGTACATAATGTACATTGGATCCTAATGCTGTTGATACACCTTTTATTTCGGAACCTTTTAAAATATTGATCTAAATATGGAATTATTTAATGCAATTAAGCAACATTATATGAATGTTTGATCTTGAATTAATTGAAACATAATCAAGGTCTCACAATTATATGTGTGTGTGTGTGTGTGTGTGTGTGTTCATGGATCATAACATATTTTACTAAAATTCTCATTATATTTGTATATATCTAACCATAACCCTACAAAAAACGGTACATTTTAGCAAGATTTAAAAAGATTTAAATGCTTAAAAACTTAGGGAGTAAAAACATTTCCAGTACAATTTGCAACTGAATAATAATTTTGTTGGATCTGAATAGGTGCAGAACGTTATTTTTTATCCTTTCAAATTTTCAACGTATACCTAACCCCTCCGCACGAGCAGGATATGATATAAGGTCAATTTTTAAGTGGATTTTAACAGGGTTTTCCTTTTCCTAGACCAGTTGACACACCAAAGTTAAAGACCCTAGTCAGTTCTACAATTCAGCAGTAGCTGTAGGGTGAATAGTTGGATTCACAACATTCCTGAGGGTATTAGCGCAATTTGAAGGGCAACTGCCTCGTCCAGGATTTGAACTCGGGTAACCATTACACCGTAAGCGCCTCAAAGATTATGAAAAGCCTATTAGAATCCTTCACAAATTCCTAACTTGTAGTACCAGTATAACAATGGATCGCTGTTTCAGCTGTAACCCAATGTTTCACGGCCCCTTTTGATAAAAATTCATGCACACACACACACACACACACACACACATACATATATATATATATATATGATTTGTCAGCATTTTGCTGAATACACTATTCCTTCAGTTACACCACGTATTGCTATGTAATACCAATAATTAAATTTATGCATATTGTTGAAAAGTTTCAAGTATTGCTACTTAGTACAAATATTCAGAATTATTAATTCGTTTTTACACAGACAAATGGTTCCAAGTATTGCTATATACCACTTTCAATTCAATGAGACAGTCATTTGTCTACACACAGTTAAATGGTTCAACAGTTTTATTTCTAACAATTAGTTTCAACCCAAGTCATTTATATGCACACAGTTTAAATGTCAAACAGATCGTTTTGATCACTAGATAAAACCTTCTCCGAGTCAGAGTGGACCTGGGAGCAATGGCAATGGAGAGGTACTCCACATCCCCCAAATCTTCAAGGCTGGAACCTTACTATCAGAGAATTTAATGTTATACCCAGGACACTCGTTAGGGGCGGGGAGTCTTACCTCTCAGCAGAGATACAGTCAGTGTATTCTAAAGCCTCAGCCGACTGGGCTTGTACATATATACATATATATATATATATATATATATATATATATATAGATGTGTGTGTGTGTCTGTGTGTGTATCTGTTTGTGTGTATAGATATGTATATTTCTGTGTATATATGTGTGGGTGTATCTGTGTATTTTCTGTTTCAAAAGTTTCGTTATATTCGCAAACAAATTTGAATAGGTACATGTATCAACCATTATGGGACAGATGTAGTACTAATTAATACGTTTGACTTACTACATAATGATTCTTTTGTTATAACATCATCATCTTTGTTGTTTTGATATATATTTAAAAAAGTAAAGATGAAGACGTTCGTGAGATTTATTTAACAGAATCAATGGTTGGTTCCAGCAATTCAGACAGAAATTGTCACAAGAACCAGGCCTTGAAAAGTTTCTGATTGAAAAATTTTGCAATCTTTTTCTTGTATTGATTTATTGGCTTTCTGAATTCTAACATTTATAACTCGGTCTCTCGAGAATAAACTTAATTAATAAAAACATATAAAGCGAAGTGATATGCTTTTTTTTGTTAATTTTATTGCGAAGTTGGTTTATTGCTTATTTTTGAAAAGTTAATGTCGGAACGAAATTCGACTTTTACAACACACACACACACACACACACACACACACACACACACACACACACACACAAAGAAAAAAGATAAAAAATGACTTTGAATACGTTTGATAGTTGAATAAAAACGTGATTCAAATAAGAATAATTTAGTTTTTAGACTTCGTTCAATTAAATTTGAAGCAATTGTACGAGAAAACAATTTAATTAGTATTTAGAATAGGCAATGAAGGGCGAGTTGTTCGATAAGATTAGCTTTCTATCGAACACTTTACAACTAGCGCACAGTAATATATATATATATATATATATATATATATATGTTAGGATAGCGTTGACATAGAGCTTGGTGACTAGCAGTTTCTCGCTCATGCAATCAACAGACCAACTGGTTCCCACCCCTTATTTAGTGATGTATGAGACATCTTAGGAAGACTGATCTAGTTTGTTGGGCATTTTGTGAAAGGGCTTGGTTATTGAATGGTTATATTGTATTATTGTATTACTTCTGGAATTTGTTAATTTCTTTACTCTATTAATTACAATTTATTTTTCTAGTGTTTTGTTTTTATCCAGTATTATTATTATTATTATTATTATTATTATTATTATTATTTAAGTATTCATTTATTTTTGTTCATTTTATTTTATCAGTCCTTGGAGACGAAAATTTTTCAGATGGCTTTGTAGGAAATTGTTTTCGAGCCTGCATTTAGATATGAGTTCTGATTTTTTATCTAGAAGGAAAGGTGAATATGGGTGTTTTTTTTTTTAGGTTTTGTGTCATATATATATTAGTATATTAAAAAGCTTAAATTATCCTAAATCTTTTTAATATTAAACGCTAGAAAAAAGTTGTCAACATACACTCATCAAGTAAACTTAAGAAAAACACTCCCACCTTTCCTATTACCCATAGACCCGTCTCTGAACCCACCAAATGGCAAATGAACTAAATGAGGAATGCTAATTATACAGACCACTTCACAAACTATTTAAAATCTCACTAACATCTCTAAACGCACTAACAACATAACTACTTCTCATGTAGGCATGTACTCAATTACATGTTATGATTGTGACGAATACTACATTGGTGAAACCCAACAGAATTTAGACAAAAAGGTTTACGAACATAAACGATCAATTAGATTAGATGATGACCGAAATGTCCTTTTCTCCTACACGTTAGATTTCAAACATACTTTCAATTTTTCCTAGGCCACATTAATTAAACAGACCTTTGTAGAATATCTCGTCGATTGTTAGAATCTGCAATCATCTCTCATTCAAATCACACCATTAAAAGACTCCCTGTTTTTTTCCTATTGCACTCAACTCGGCAGAAATTATTTTACAGGAGAATAATATCGAAATTTACAACGGATAAGAATAAACTTTTATAATAAAAACTAATACATCTATTTTCTTAGCACACTTCCATACTTCTTGATGGTTTCATTCTGATAATTATATTTTGATGAAATTTGATTCACTTGACACGAGCTGAAGTCTTCTATTTGCTTACCAATTTCCCAGATTGTTTCCAAAAAATGTACCGTATTTGTCGCCAATAATCCTGCTGTCACCATTCTTCGACTCTCAGATTTGTATTTCTATCGTTCTCTTTCTTTTTCTTTTTCTTTCTCTTTTCAGTCTCTTTTATTCTTTAGGTCCCTCTCTCTTGTTTGTCTATTACTTCTTATTGCAATACGCTTCAAAATAACCACCATTCTGAAGAAGTCTTTCGATGAAATAAAGACGAAATATTTATTATCCACTTTTCCGTTTATTTTTTCACGTCTTGTCAGATTTTTCCAATGAACTTTTTTCTCATATATATATATATATATATATATATATAATGGAGATGTTCATAATGTAATAGTTACTGTCTTAGGAAATGAACACGACGACCCGAGTTCAAATCCTGAACGAGACTGTTTGCATTTCACATAGCAGTAATATCATTGGGAAAAGTATGAATACAATTATCCTCCCTCCAGCTCTGGAAAAATTGTAGAGCAGATTGGGGTCTTTAAACTTGCTATCGAAACCAGTCTAGGATAAGAAGAACTTGTTAAGCTCAGCGAAAAATTTACCTTGTGTCACATCCTGCTCTTGTGGAGGGGTGGGTATATATATATATATATATATATATATATAATTTCTCTTTGTTTTCTTCCCTCCGAGGTTAATGGCCCATTTCATTGAAACTTAACATGAGAACTTGATTAAAATGAATATTTTGAATACATTTGGAGGGAGGAAGTTATTTCTTGCTTCCAAGATCGGCACCTGGAATATTTCAGCCTAAACTGATAACGAAAGATTAAGTCGATCAGAAAGTAAATAAAGCTGACATCCACCGGATAATTCCTCTCATCACAATTGGGGTTGATTTTCCAAAATTTTCTGTAAAGAATCATGTGGAACATCTTTTCTTGAATTTGATAAAAATGGTCTCGGGCCCAGTCGTCTGGGGCTGTAGAACACACCGAGTGTATTCCTGCAATGAATGTCCTGGATATAACATTAAACAATCTGATGGTGAGGCTTCAGTAGTGCTGGAGCTTTGGGGAATACAGAGTGCGTTTTCATTGCCATCGCTCCCAGGTCCACTCTGGCCCGGCATGGTAGTCCCTGATAGGATCCTAGCTATGGGTCAAAAAATAATTTGATATTTAATTGGTTTGGTTTCTTTTTTTAATGGCATATGAACCTTTGTAGGTTATTTAATGCCAAAGACATTCTCCAAGAAGAACAGAAGTGGTACTATTTACCCCATAGCTGGAAGGATAAGGGAGTTCATAACTTTCCCAAAAGTATTTGACCGAAAGTGAACGTAATAGCGCGACTGGAGTACGAACTCGCTTACTACGATTCCGCAGTCCATCGCTTTAACCATTACACCACGAGGACACCCCCTGTTTGCCATTTATACTGTGTGCAAACAAATGACATGCTTAACTGAACTGTTTGAAATAGAAATGTTTGATCATTTAACTGTGTATGAAAAATGACTGATATTTAAGTGAATTGTTAATGATACATAGGAATTCTTCGACCCATTTAACCTTGTGAAAATGAATGAGATCTGGCTTGTTTAAAGATGATTTCAACAAAATGTGTTTGCAAATCTTAAACATTTAATATATATATATATATATATATATATATATATATATATATATATATATATATATATATATATATATATATATATAAAGAGGATTTGGTATTAAATAACTTAAAATGGTTGATATGCTACAAAACCATACCATAGGATGCCAAGAATGGTCTCATTTGTACAAAAAGCAATTAAAACTGATATCCACTGAGTGAGATATTTAATTCCATTCAGGTAGCAAATTTTAAAAAACCTCGTGTATGTTGCCTTATGCTCAAGGATATACACCAAAATTTTAGTAGTATTTTATATAATAAAATCTAGATGGGGATGTAGATAAAATGTCTCAGTCTATATCATTACCCTTGGAATGTAGTCATAATACTTGATAAGATGACAGTTTTTTTTTTATTTGAGTATCACCTTTAAAGAAACTTATTCTAATGAAAGACAGCTGTCTTAGGAAAACATATTTGATAAGTTAGACATCTTTTAAACCTATATGATTGAATTTTATTCGTGAGAGTTTTAGGTGAGTGATTTTAGAAGTGTGTATATATATATATGTTTATGTATGTGGACATAGATATATGTTTATGTCTGTGTATATAAGTTAATACGGGTGTACATATATTTATGCACGTGTATATATGTGTTTATGTATGTGTGTGTATATATATTTTCATATTTGTGTTTGTATATATACGTCTTTATATATGTGTGTATGTATATATTTGTGTATGTATATATGTATGTGTGTGTATATATTAATGATTGTATATATATATATATATGTATGTTTATTCATGTGTACGAATATATGTGTGTTTATATATATTTTGTTTATATATATATATATATACAAAATATATATAAACACACATATATTCGTACACATGAATAAACATACATATATATATACATGCATTAATATATACACACACATACATATATACATACACAAATATATACATACACACATATATAAACACGTATATATATGCATGTCCTATTAAATAATAAAGACACATTTTGTCTATATAATTTTATTAAGATCCTTTCAAGTTTCCTGATAAGTGTCTTGGTTTTTGGTTGAAATTGGTTGATGAATTTACCAAAATTGTCCCGAGCGCTTTCGGATCTTTCATAGACCATCATCAGGGTTTACTTGCATGTATAAAGACTGCTTTTTTAAAAGAGTTTTTTTTAAAGAGTTTTTGGTTATTCATAATATTACAAAATTAAATAAACGCAGAGTTGGAATAGACACAGATGCTGATAAATTAAAAAAAAAGACAGAACGCTGTCAACGGAAATAGAATATTATTCATCCATCAATTCCAACTTAAAACCAAGACACTTATCTGGAAACTTGAAAGAGGCTTAATAAAATTATATAGACAAAATGTGTCTTTATTATTTAATCGAACACGCTTAAATTAAAGACTGCTGCCCAACCAACGACACACACACACACACACACACACACACACACACACACACACACACACACACACACACATATATATATATATATATATATATATTATACAATTAGACAGTACATGAAACGTGATCTGTTAAACAGATCATTTGCTATGTGTAATGAGAATTCAGTTTTTATCTTGTGCTTTGCCAATACAGAGCTAAAATACAATTGAGACTGTTACGCACGTTGTTGACGAGTGCACGTATTAAAAAAGTCAGTGTTGTTTTCAAGAAAAGTCGACCCTCTGCAATTAGACGCTTGGCATAACACAATATATTTATTCTTTGCCCCTGGCCTCATACCAGACTTGATTAACTATGTTAAATATTCATTGAAGTCTAGTTATTAGTCTCGTCTCGTTGTGATACTTACCTATAGACTCACGGTCTCAGTGAGTGCACCCACACTGTGGTCTCATCAGTCGTAATCATATTTACTAGACAATCCGAGCAATAACTAAACATGTTTAAAGTGAACTGGGTATTTTCACTAATTAGACTGTTACATAAAGTATTTCTTTGCCAATCGCCAACAAAGGTTGACTTTGGAGACAAAAGTCGTTAGTTGTTACTGTATTATTTCCCTATGTATCTGAGCAACGCGCACTTTCAAGTTGAAACAAATTACCTATACACATTTCCCCAGTTTTTTTTTTTCTCGTTGTAAATTGTCCAATATCCCTTCAGAATTAGTAGACTGAAAGATTTTCTTCAGATGTCATGTCTGGACTGAAACTAAAAGAACGTAGCTTGATGGGTGCTTATTATATAAGAAAAAAATCGTTGCTCTGACTCCGTTCGTTTCGACTCTACTTTTTTAGTTGCTTGCAAAACTTATAGAGAAGTAATGTCAAAAATGTCTGCAATCAGAAAGAAATATCTCAGATAAATCAGAGGGTTCAGTGTGTAAGATATCTACATAAGGTTGATTCTCTCTCTCTCTCTCTCTCTCTCTCTCCAATTCTGTATCTGCTTCTCTTTCTCATTATCTATCAGAATGAAACATCTTAGATAAATCAGAGGGTTTAGTGTGTAAGATATCTAAACTGGGTTGAATCTATCTATCTATCTATCTATCTATCTATCTATTTCAATTTATTTAGCTATCAATCTATCTATTTGTATTTAAGGAGAGTACTTCTTTTTGGATAGTTATATTCTGATAGAATCTGATTATGAGTAATGCTTAATAATATTCCACAAGAAATAATAAGAATCTGACATTTTTGGTTGAGGAAAAAATTCAATTTCCATAAAACATTGATAGGAGTGTACTTATTTATGAGCCATGCTGTATGTTTGTTTCAAATACATTAACTCATTAAATTCAAAAGTGCAGATATTTTCAATTGATTGTTTTGGTTTTTAATGTATATTAACCCTTGTTGGTTATTTAATGCTAAATCTTCTTATACTTTTTAATTAAAAAAAGCAATATTTCTCAACGCATATTCTGTAAATAACATTTTTAGACCAGCCAAACCTCAATTGTTTGCTAACTGTTAGATCTATTAAAGTATTGCTAGCAAACACTAACAACTGAATTTAACATCAGTCATTCGTTTGCACACAGTCAAACTGTTCTATATACATATATATATATATATATATATATATATATATATATATATATATATATATATGTATGATTTTGAGTGAATAGTTTGTCGTCAATATTTTAAAATGAATTAGAGCTAATTGGTTAGCATACAATTACCTATTGCCATAATTTGTACATAGATAAAAGGTTTCATTTATTCTCATCTAACACTAATGATATTAATCATTTGTTTTCGTATAGTGAAGTGGTTTCAAGTATTGCTCACACTATAGTTTTATTTGCACACAGTTTAATTGGCTACTAACATAAATAACTGCCAAACACTATACATTCATTTGTACATAGTTTAATGGTTCCAAGTATTGCAATGTAATACCATTAATTCAATTTTTGCACACAGTTAAACGGTTTCACGTATTCCAATCTAATATGAATAATTCTGTTTCGTATTAATCATTTGTTTGAATGCATTTTGTTTTATGTATTGATATGTAACACTAACAATTCATTTTAACATCAGCAATTTTTCACACAGTTAAATGGTTAAACTGTCCCAGAGATAGGACCCTAACAAGTGCTACCACTCTGGGCCAGTGTGGACCTAGGAGAAATGGCAATGAAGAGGTAGTTCGCATCCCCGAAAGCTCCTGCATCACTGGAACCTTATCATCAGGTTGTTTAGTGTCATATCCAGGATACTCGTTGGTGGTGGGATTTTATCCCTTTGCAGAGATGCAGTCAGTGTATTCTACAGCCCCCCCCCCCCGGCCGATTGTGCTGATTTTCAACAGACAAATTTTGACTGTTGCGTTTGTATTGCTGTTTTATATTTCTTGAGAAAAAAGATAACATGACGTTTGATAAAAAATCGAGGCTGAAGTTTTACATTTTTTAGTTTTAGAATTTAAAATTTCCCAAAAGACTTGAACACAGCTTAACAGCTCTTATAACGGAACGATGTCTTGCCGCCCAGAAGATCCAGTAACAATTTAAAAAGAAACAAAAACGCCAGACAGATTCGATATTTTGAACAATATTTTTTGGCAAAACAGAGGTTTCTGTTAGTGCAGGATTTCCCATACCCACTGAGCCTAGCCCCGTGTCGTTTTTTTGTTCCTTGAATTGAAAATTCATCTCAACGGTAAGAATTGAGGACATTGAAAGAAAGGAAGACATTGAAAGAAAGACAACGATGCGGCTTCGTAAGAAATCAGAAGAGGAATTACTGCAGTACTTCGACTAATGTAAAACAGACGGGAATAACTTTGCTGAATACCAAGAGTAACTCCTCTGAAAAAAATTACCGTTTCATTCAATGTTAATTGTAGTCAAATGCTGAAACTTTTCCCTATTTTCTTCCATTTTGAATACTTGAATCACCGAGTCGGCCTTAATCCATCGTTATAAGAGGTATGTACGTTAAAAATAATTTTCGGATGGAGTGAAGGCTTGTAACTAGCATTTCTCAGTTTTCTTTGTTAAATTGAGAATATTGCCGATTAAAAAAATGAATATATTTACTCTCAGTAGAATGTACGTAATATCGAGAATATGGAAGGTTACCACATGATTTTAAAGCTCGATTCAAATAATAAAAGTCACCATTCAATTGCGAATATGATTGGAAATTGCTTTAATCTCTATGACCATTTCAAGTATTTCTCAAGAATTTTTTGCTGTGATGGTCTTTCCTACGGTTACAGACACAGAGACTTATATATATATATATATATATATATATATATATATATATACAGTTTTATTCAACTACTCCCCAACTCAGTCGACCAAGAAGAAGATTTGGCTATAAATAACCTACAATGATTGATATGCTATAAAAGTCAACCAAATCAAATCTTATATATTTAATATGAATGCATGAAGAAGATTTAGCATTAATTAACTAACAATGTTTGATATCCCATAAAACCCAACCCAACCAAACCAACTACCCCGCCACGAACAGAATGCAACATAATGTCAGTTGTTAAGTGGAGTATAGTTAGTTTGTATCTAGAGTTTTCTTTCTCCTAGAACTCCATCTGTCCTTACTATTTCAGTCGGATGGAAAAATAGATTGGTTCATACTTCTAAGTATATTAGCGCAAAGGAAAATGCAATCATTCTCGTCCATAATTTGAACTCTGGTCGCTGATTCAAGTTGATAAACCTTTCGCAAATACGCCTCGTTTATCTATCTATCTATCTATCCGTGGGTGTATATGTTTGTGAGTGTATGTGTATATATTTATATGCATGTTTATTAGTATATGTGTATAAATATGTGTATATAAACATATAAAATTACATAGATACATACATTCATAGAAGTATATATATATATATATATATATATGTGTGTGTGTGTGTGTGTGTGTGTGTGTGTGTGTGTGTGTGTGGCTAGTTCAAAAAATTCTAAGCCTCACACAGATTTAAAATTTGTCATTCATCCCTCGCCTTTTGTATGGTTTCACATGAACAGAAAGACGAAAATTAGAATTGGTTTTTCTTGTTTTATAAAAAGTGGTTGTGGCTCAAATTGAACTGTTTGACCTTTTAACTGTGTGCAAACAAATGGCTGATGTTGCATTGTTAGTGGCACATAATAACACTCGGAATCTTTTAATTGTGTCAAACGAATGAGTAATGTTAAATAGAATTGTTAGTATTGAATAGCAATAACTGAAACCCTTTTACTGAGAGCAAAAACTGAATTATTGGTATTACGTAGCAATATTTGAAACCATGAATGGTAAGCCTTCAATCCTGAAGCTTTAGGCACAACCATACTGGGTCAGAGTAGACCTGGAAGTAATGGCAATGAAGGGTTACTTCACATTACCCATAGATCCAGGATTGGAGCCTTGCCATCTGATGGTTTTGTCATATCCAGAATACTCTATGCAGTGGAGTGTTTTACCTTTCTGCAGAGATGCAATCGGTGTATTATTCACTTTCACCCGAGTAGGCTGGTGGGATAAGGATTATTGAGACGAGGTAAGATTTAAAATGATATTATTCTTCGTGAATTTGTTTTACACACTTTGCTGTGTTGATTAATATGTCTTCGTTTTTACAAGAACACTTTTTGTCAGCATTTTTTATTTTCCTTTTTGTGTCTTTCCAAATGGAACTTTAAAACTACGTGATTCTTTTATTCTTCTTTTCTGTACTTGCAAGCGAACAAAAATTCCATACAATGTCAATTGAGTTATATTCATTCTACTCTCCATCTATTTTAATACGGAGATGGGTGTCCTCGTTGTGTAATGGTTAAAACGTTAGACTGCGGAATCTTAGTCAGCGAGTTTGAACTACAGTCGTTACGATCACTTTCGGACAAATACATCCTTCCCAGCTATGGATTAAGTAGTACCACTATTGTGTTTCTGGAAGGATGGCTTTGGCATTAAATAACCCACGAAATTTGATATGCCATTAAACAAACCATTTCAATACGATATATTTATTCTAGTTCGTTTTTTAGCGTCTCATACTTTCAGAAAACTAGTTGGTATTGTTGCTTGTCATAAACCTAGCGGCTAGTTTCCACTTAGATCCCCACTTTTTTGCTTGGATAAAAAAAAAAAAAAAAAAAAGAAACAACAAAAAAAAAAAGTCCGATAAATGACGAAAGTAATAAATTAACATGTAAGCTTTTGATAAAACTCTCTGCTTGTCACAGAATATTTCGTTCGTATAAAAATACCTAAGAAAAGAAGCACGTTTGAGACAAGAAAATATTATGTTCACTAATATCTGTTATTTCTCCGAATTGAACTATAATCCCGACAACATTACAAGAGTCTTATACACTTACCTTCAGAACTTTAAGGTACTGGAATTTAGTAACCATTGCTTAATCTGGTAAAATTTCCGTATGGTACCAGCTGTTTCAAAATGGTTACCTATCCAAGTATGAAGCAAGTTAATCGTCATGATTTAGTGGTTTGGTTTGATTTATTTATTTAATAGTATATCATCTTCTTATGAGTCATTTGCAAATGCTTGGATCCGTTTATTTGTTTAATGCATAGGAATTCCTTAAATGCCGAAATTTGATATATTTCTAAATATTTGGCACGGTTTATTTACTTAATGGGATATCGACTCCTTTTTTGTCATTTAATCTCGAAATTCGATTCATTTGGAAACTTCTGGGGTTTTTTTTGTATTTAACGGCATATGGACTACTTATGGGTTATTCAATCGATAAATTTGATTGATTTGGAAATACTTGCTTTGTTTTTTTGTTTAACAGCATATCAACTCCTTATGGGTTATTTGATTCCGAAATATAATTCATTTGTAAATATTTGATTTGGTTTATAACCCATAGGTTGTTCACATACTGTTATTTAACGGTATATCAACTCATAATCATCATCTCGCACCGTCTGCACAGATCTCTCTGAACCTTTCTCTCCACCCGTCTCTATCGTCTATCGCTAACCTACCGTATCGGCATGGAGATGTTGAATATAGGTTCTAGCTGGTCATCCTACCTTTGCCCGGAGTTGTAGTACCTGGTAACATCTAATGTATGACACAAATAGATCTATTTAAACGTTATTCGTATTTGATAGAACCTTGTGAAAAACAAAATGAAATAAAATTTTTAAAAAATCCAGAAACAAATACACAAAAATATAGATAATATCGTATAATAAACACGATTCCGTAATCTCAAGACATAAACTAACCTTTAAGGGGTTTACAAGCCATTAAAGTCTATAATTCGAGATCTGAAAGTTTGCCTGGTTCCAAGGCATTTTCACTCGAGGAATTGAGGAAATGGCCGCTCGGATGGAGCTCGAGGACTGCATGTACAACATGGGTTGAAAACTACGGTTTTAGACCTTACCATGAAAATGGGAAGGTCATCGTCGATATTGATTGAATAACTTGACTGGAATTATATTTGCATAAAACTAAAATCAGCTTTTTTTACTTGGTTATAGATTTTTGTACCAGCGTTCCTAAAAATGTAGAAAGTGACAAAAAATTTAACATTCATGTTGCTTCTAACTTGATTGCAACAGTCATCGCTTGACTTATTGCCACTAAGGTATAATCAGGGAATAGTATGAAAAAAGTATTTGAAAGATTCGCCGCCATGAACTGAAATAAATTGATTTAAATGGATTTTCTTCCGCGAACGAAATTAAATTATTTATTCATGAATTCATAAATTGCGAACTGCAGTTGAATAAACGTGGGTTTTTCTCGTGTTCCCGCTTTTAAATAAGTGTTTTCCAGTGACCTGTTCACGTGGTAAAAATCCAGTTACAATATATGCTATCCAATATTGGTGTGGAGAGATGGGCGAAAAGTACATTTAGAGGTAAGGTTTAGACGATTGGGTTGAGGGCACGATGAATGGGTTCTTATTCAGAAAAGTTCGGCTCTTTACGACTTTTCCATGTGTTAGGGAAATAACAGGTTTAACAAAATCGACCGGTTGAACGAAGTTTGTCAGTATCTTCAAAGTGTCGGCTGCCCTCTGGGTGGGGATTAAAATATGGTGACTGTACTCCCTTCAAAAGAGTAAGATACTCTCAAAAAGGGTTATCCTGAGTACGATACCAAACTGCATTTTACGATGAGGCTCTAGATCTGGATATCAGAGGAGTGTGGAGTTTCACTTCATTGATATTACTCCCAGATCCACTTGACTTGGAGTGATAGTATGATCTGTTTGGGTCCATCTATGGGTAAAATAGGTCTGTGGGAAGTCCCTATGGCGTAGTGGTTAACGTAATAGACTGTAATATCGTACTAAACGAGTTCGATTTCCAGTCGCACTATTATTCGAACTGATAGAGTACACTTTCATTGTCATCACTCCCGGGTCCAATCTGGCCCGAAGTGGTAGCACCTGATAGGGTACTATCTATGGGTCAAATAGAAATGTTTGAGATTTAAAGTGAGTGCAAACAAATGACTTATGCTAAATTGAATAGTTTGAAATAAAACTGCTTGATCATTTAACTGCGTGTAAACAAATGACTGATATTTAAATGAATTGTTAGTTATACATAGCAATACTTGGAACCATTTAACTGTATGCAAAATATTGAGCTTAGGCTCGTTGAAAAACGTTATCAACAAAATGTGTTTACAAATCACATATATTTAATATATATGTATAAAGAGGATTTGGCATTAAATAATCTAAAATGGTTGATATGCCATAAAACCAAATCAAACAAAATGGATACAGCTTCGTCTTGGATTTGAATTCTTGTTGCTGAGTCTTTTTCTCTACCATGCGCTTTAATCTAGTACTTGAGTTAATATTTGTATATTTACTTGCGTGCATTTTTGCTCCTTAGTGTTTGTATATTTGGTGCATCTATGGGCACGCGCATGCGTATAAGCGGGCTGCGGCGGTGAACGATGATATTGGAAATTTGCTTCAAGGATTGATGGACTGATTAATTTCATTGTCATGTCAACTTGTCTATGGTCATTTTATAGCTAGAGGTAAGGGAATCGTGCTTATTGTATGTTCATATTTGAATTTTTTGTCTTGTTGTTTTGTTATATAATTACGGAATGATTTTTTTTATATTAATCATTTTTCGTTAATTATATTTTATCATTCAGTTTGGTTGGGCTTTGAACTATTCGGCTCTTAGTTCAGGTGCATAGCTTTGGGTACAATTCACACTCACGCGCAAAGGATATGACAATGGCAATTGTCATAATAAACCCCAGATAGAAAATAGGCCTGGTGTGTGAATGACGTCATGCCAGGAAGCGATGGTCCTGAGAATTTGAAGATTTTGAAAAAGAGTCAGATTGGTTGTCTGACTTAATGGCAGAGAGTCGAAGTTGGGGTCCGACCATGATGGTGAGAAGTTGAGTTAAGACCATGGTGTTGAGAAGTTGAAGTCTGAATATGCAGTTGAAGGTTGACATTGGACCATGGAGGCAGACAATTGAGTCTCTGCCATTGGAGCATAGATAATTGAGTTCTCTACCGTTGAGGCATGTAGTTGGAGTTTTGCAGATCTCTACCGACAGAGATCTTAAACATAACGAGAAGCGCTGCGCGTTTGTGGGGTCAGATAGCAGGGTCAGCATAATAAGAATTGCGTCTCTCTCCTCGTGTCGAAGAACCAAAGTCGGAAATTAATAAACGGTTCTGATCAACAGGAGTTCGCCTGTGTTTTGTATTTCCCTGCATTTGTATATGTACTGTTATTATTGATATGATTATGATTATGGCTATACAGCATTAATACGATTTGGTGTTGAAGGCCAGTTCATGACCACATGGCAGGATTTCGAACCTGAGTTTAAATCTAGACTATCAAGGAAGCGGCCGATAAAAAGAAGGGAAACCAAGAGAAAATTGGAAACAGAAAGAAGAATTCAACACATCAAAAAATTAGAAATGAAAAGCTGAAATGAATCTGAAGAAAAAAGCAAGAAGGAAACAGAACGGACGAGACACGAAAAATGGAGAGATGGGGGGAAAAAAGGAAACAACGGAAAGAAAAAAAAACTCAACTCCAAAGACAAAAAAAAAAAAAAAAAATGCGGCACCCTAGAGCAGAAAAAAAAAGAAAAAAAATGTTCGACACAAGGCCCCAAAACGAAGAAGGAAACAAGAAAAAAAAAAGCTCAACTTCACAGACAGGCAACAAGTAAGAAAAGGCCCCAGAACAAGGAAGAAAAAATTAGAACAAAAGAATCGTGAAGAAGGCATGAAAAGGGGGAAAAAAGAAGAAAAATAAGGTATATTGCTTATTGTAAAGGTTTTATGTCGTTCTCTGTTGTTTTAAAGTTTGGTTGTACCCAATAGAATTTATTTAATTACGTGAAAAAAAAAAAAAAAAAAAGAAAAAGGAAAAGGGGTAGGTACATTGCTCAGATTAAGAAAAGTAATTTTTTTCTTCTGTGTATCAGAATTTCGTGTTGATAAAATTTAGATAATTATGAAAAAAATTTGGTGGTATCTGTCTTTCAAGGTTTTAAGAGTCGCGTTCAATATAGAGTCCAGTGTATTTTATACATGACTTGATACAGTTTACTGCTATAAATCAGAGGGTAAGAAAAAAAAAAAAGAAGAAAATAAAAGATGGGAACAGTGGACAGATATATTGTCCCTATGTTAAAATGATTGACAGGTCATAATGTAAACTTCCACTTGGGTTGTGAATTCTAACTTTTCATGTATGAACTTTGATAGTAAACAAAATTTTTGTGAATGAAATTTTGTAATAACTTGTGGATGCTTTCGTTAAGCATAGAAATTTTCTTTTTCTGTGTGTCTTTCAATTTTGAGTTCCAGGAAGGATTCGGAAATCAGCGATATTTGTCTGGAGAATGCTCATATACCTTTGGATCCGTAGTTAGGACTATGGGATGGGTTCGTTGTAGGGAAAAATTGTGGAAATTGGAAGTGTTCTGTGAAGTCTCCCTAGAATGGGATCGATATTTTGTGAAGGTGTTCCCCTAGATAGGGGTCGAGAATTTTGAGGTACTGGTTACTGGCCAGGCCAGGCCAGCGTTTTGTGAGTTTCCCTTGGAATGGGTTTGAGATTTTATTTGAGGTACTGGTTAGTGGCCAGACCGGGTTGTGAAGGTCCCCCTGGAATGTGGTTGAGAATTTTTGGCGTTTGGTAGGAGGCCAGACTGTTATGTTGAAGAGGATATTTTGAAACAGGAGATGGGAGATTAGGGTGTATGTCTGTAAAATCTTGACGTATCTCGTTGTATGTACCGTTGTATGTACCGGAAAATTTATGGACTCGGTTTTGAATTGTTCTAGAGGGAGAAATATAGTTGACCAAATCGATGAATAAATAAAGTAACCTTGTTAACTATTGAAAAAGAGTAAAAGACAAAGTAAAAGGTTTGGATTGCTTAGGAAAAGAACCCCGGGGATATTTTAACTCATCTTTGGAAGTAAGCAAGAAACTAGTATTGTGTTGTAGTCGGAATAAGTAAAAATGATGAAATGATGGCTGGATACGAGCCATGCTTTTGTAGAGATACTTGCTGAAAGAGAAAAGAAAAAAGGTACTCGTTAGCCATTGAAAAGATGAGAGACAGACCAATTGACGGTGGTCAAATGTTGAAGAAAAAGGTGATGAAAACGGGAATGGTTTGAGTTGGTTGGAAAGAAAAATAGGTTCCTGGAAATTTTACTACATCTACCTTGGTTTGATTATGAACTATGCTTAGTTGTAATGGACGTGTTAATGGAAAATGTACAGGGCACGAACAATGATAGTGTGCGTTATCAAAAAATATATATATTATTACGAGAGAAAAGGGTAAGAAGTAATGAGCTACGGATGTAGAAGGAAAGCAAAAAGAGCAAAAGACAGATAATGAGCAAGTGATCCGTGAAAAAAAAAGAAAAAAAAGTCTGAAGAGAAAAAATACACGCCAATTGATAAAGTAAACAAACACGAAAAAAAAAAAAAAAAAAGAAAGAAAAGAAGAACCAGAAAATATTAAAGAAAATTGAAAAAAAAAATGAAGGACGATACGAACATTTTTTACTGACTTTTAGTTTTAGAACTGTCGCATGATTTATTGTCTTGTCTTTTTACGTTTGGATTGTTATTATTGTTGTTACTGTGATTTTATTGGTCAAGTTGACATGAGGAGGAGTGTTACACTAGATTAAAAATATTTTGTTATCTTCTATAACAAAATAATTTTATTTTGTTGGGAGGAAAGGTGTGTTATATAATTATGGAATGATTTTTTATATTAATCATTTTTCGTTAATTATATTTTATCATTCGGTTTGGTTAGACAGTTTGGGTACAGTTCACGCTCGTAGGCAAAGGATATGACAATCACAATTGTCATAATAAACCCCAGATAGGAAATGAGGCTAGAGTGTGAATGACGTCATGCTCGAAAACGATGGTCTTGAGAATTTGAAGATTATGAAAAGAGTCAGCTGGGAGTTGACTTTGGATTATGTAGGCAGACAGTTGGGTTGTCTGTCATTGAGACAGGCAGTTGAAGTTGTGGTCCGACCTTGATAGTGAGAAGTTGGGGTCCGACCATGAAGTTGAGGATTTAAGATTAGACCATGTCAGCAGTTGGGATTTTGAGGTTGGGCCATGGAAGACGATAGTTGAGTTCCTGCCATTGGTGCATAGAATTGGATTTCGGCCTTTGAAAGATGTAGTAAGCATAGTATGATACGAAAGACTTTAAAGAATTGTGTCCCTCTCCTCGTGTCGAAGAACCCAACTCAAGAAATTAATAAAACGTTATATCTGAACAACGGAGTCGCCTGTGTATTTAAGTCCGCCTGTTTTCGCCGGTGTATTTGTATGTGCCTGTATTTGCATATGTGTACGCGTAGTATGCAACAGTTTCACCGTTTTATTTCTTTTTTTTTGCACTCGGTCCTATCAAATACAGATAATTTTTAAACAGATCTATTCGGCTCATAGATAGGACCCTAACAGGTACCATCACTCTGAATCAGAGAAGACATGTGATTAATGGCAATGAAGGCGTACTCTGTGCTCCTCTGATCTGTAGAATTTCATCAAATGCAGTTTAATGTCATACATTGGGGTGGAAAAGGGCCTTACCTTTCTGGTAGGGATGAAGTAAGCGTATTCTGTTCCACACCAACAAAGCCATATATAAATGAAAACTCTTTTATCCATTGTCATTATCTACAAATAATAAGATTAGATTTCACTATTTTTGTTAAGTATTCGTATAATCACACATGTATTCACGAATACGGCAAGTAAGTGAATACAAATATGAAATTATCCTGTTCTCCTATCGATAAAATATTACTTCCAACTGAGGGCTGTTGCTGATACTTATAAAACACCGAACACACAGAAAGTCATTCATATTCAGTTAATGTTCATTCTTCCAATGGAGTAAAAAATGATCTCAGTAACAAAATTTGCGCAACATAAAATCCGCACAATTTTGGAGCGAAAATGCTCATTCAGGGACGATGTTTTCTTTTATTCTTTTTGTCAGTATGCGCGAATTTTTTTTATGTTGCACAAACTTTGTTACTGCGTCAAAATTTGGTGCAAAACCTTGGAAAGCTTAACCTTGAGGTCGCCTCCAAGAAATCTGTGTAAGGTTTTACGGGGTATCCATGAGCTTGTTCCGTACGAAGATTAAAGTCCGTGGGAAAATTCTTTTAAAGATAAGTAGTTCACGGTAAGGAAATGGATAGTAATGAAATATTGTTTCCTATGAAGTTGAAATAATGTATTTTGCTGACACAATGACGATATTTGATTGGACCGTGTTCCCCCTCTTTTGAAAGTTTTTAGAGTTGTACTCCTCTTAAAAGTATAAAAACCTTCATGAACCTTTTGAAAAAATAAGGTGTTGATGAAAACTTCCTGACTTGTAAAAAAGTTTAATTTTACATCGTAACAGTATAAAACTTCGAGTAATTCATAAAAATAGTACTAGTTTGATTGATTCTGATTGAGTGATTTAAATGGCACGTCAAACTGTCAAGGGTTATTTTATAGCTAGAATTTCGGGAATTGCATTGTACAATCATATATTTCTTACGGCTTGAGTGTTATTTTTGTACATGTTACTATGATATACCTTCAAATACGAATAATTTTTCAATGGATCTTTTTGATTTAAAGATGGAACTCTAATAAGTACAGCCAGTCCAAGTCAGGGTGAACCCGGAAGTTATGGCATTTAAGGGGTACTCTACACTTCACATTTCTTGTTCACTAGAACTGGAGCGTCATCATGGGATGCAGTTTAGTGCGATACCCAGATACCCCTTTCTTTGGGGGTGCAGTCATCGTATCCTAATTATCACCAACAGAGCGGAACAACAACAACAACAACAACAACAATTAAAAAAAGAAAAAAGATAATTTTTCTATCGGAAAAGTTAACTTTATTTGCATAAAGATAAATTTGATGTCAATTTAAAGAAACAATTATTTCTTTATTTTCAATAGGATTTTCAATACTTATTGATTCATGAGTAAATTTGTTGGTGAATAAAGAAATCATAAAAAAAAAATTAAAATGATTCAGCCCCCACCATTTTATTCTATGAAATCTGTATTTTTCTTTTAGACAATGAAAATATTTATATTTTTTTAAGTGTGTGACTACAATATGTTATTCCAGAGAAATTAAATGTTAAAATTTTATTCGGAATTTGAATTTAGAAAATAATATCGTGAATTAGAACATAAAAAATGCAATAAAAATAAATAAAAGTTTAGTTTGGAAAGTTTAAAATTTTTTTTTGGTCTGCGAAAAAATAACCCGGATTATTATTTACAAAAAAATCGTTTAAATTATTTAAATTAAACAGTTTTATTCCTTTATTCATGACCAACTTTTTGCTGCGAATTTTGTTTCAATTATTTTCGATTTAAATTAGCATTAGATCATCAATGTTGCTATTGGAATTGTTTTCAACATCATTTTATTGTATAAAATCGGTGGTGGGTCATAATTTCCCTCTGTTATTTACAAAGTTTTGCTTAATCTAGTACATACGAGGTGCATACGATAGGTTTCCGGACTTTTTTCGTATGAGCATTTAAAATTGTCATAGACTCTTGAAAATTCAGTATTTTATTGCTATACATCTTATGAGATGACTGACCAATTTTTATGATTTCAGCTTCAAATGAACAGCTACAGCAGCAATTGGAATACACCCTACTAAAGTATGATTGTCACAGTTTGTGAATTTCGAAAATGCGATCTAACACTTTAGAAGAACGATATGCAATAAAATTGTTTTAAACTTGGAAAAATGCCACAGAAACGTATGGAAAGCTTCAGACCGTTTTGGAGCCTGAATCGAACATCAGTTTTTGAGTGGCATAAGAGATTCAAAGAAGGCAGGGAGTCTGTGAAGGATGATGAGAGTTGTGGGAAGAGTAAGGAAGTCAACAGATCAGAGTTGATTGGCCAAAGGTTAAGGGTGAGGATAGGGTTACTATGTTGAGGTTTTAAGGGAATTCTGCAAGAGATTCCGTCGGAAGAGGCCAGCACTCTTCAAATCGGGTCAGTGGCATTTCCCCCAGGACAATGCACCAGTCCAGAACTCCATCCTTGTCACAAACTATTTGACAAAGATGGGCATTAAGACAGTTTCTCAGCCTCCCTATAGTCAAGACCTTGCTCCCTGTGACTTTTGGTTAATCCCTAAGCTCAGAGGCTGTCGTTATGAGACAATTGAGGAGATGAAAGAGGCTGTGACGAAGGTCATTAACACGCTCACACAAGAGGACTTCCATGGGGTCTTCCAGAAGTTGTTGGAACGGTACAACAAGTACATTGTAGCCGAAGGAGATTACCTCGAAAGGGACCAGAGTTTCATGTGTGTACTATCAATAAAAGTGCTCATACGAAAAAGTCTGGAAACTTATCATATGCACCTCGTAGATCTCGTTTCGCTTACAGAACCTTCAGTTACAAATTAGTCACCCATCACCCATAAATACCGTGTTGGATCATTATTGTTTAACTTCTGTAGTCAAGTATATAGACTTACTGATACCATTTTAAATTTATATCAGAAAAGATTATTTTTCAAGGGGTCCCAAAAGCTTTTCGTTCTATGGGTGGGTCTTAAAATACACCGACTGTATCCCTTATAGAGGGGGGTCTTATGCCTTAAAAAAAGGGCGTGTCCTGTATATGACACTAAAGTGTATCTGGTGGTAAGGCTCCCATTCATTGCCATTACTCCCAGGTGCACTCTGACCAATAGTGTTAGTACCTGTTATGGTCCCATTTCTGGGTCGAATAGAAATATTTAATTATTTACTTGGAACCAATTACCTGTGTGCAAACGATTTCATTATTTGTATTACAAAGCAATACTTGGGATCATATAACAGTGAGCAAACGAATGAATAATGTTTAGTTAAATTACTAGTGTTAAATAGCAATACTTAAAAACCATTTAACTGTGTACAAATAAAACTATTGATGTTGGCCATTGTTGAAACCATAGAACTGTGTAAACAAATGAGCACAGGCTCGCTTGAAAATAATGTAACCTAGAAACTGTCCGTTTCCAAACCATATATTTAATATATGTGTATTAACAGGATTTGGCATTAAATAACCTACAATGGTTGATATGCCATAAAAACCAACGCAACCAAATCGTATATATTTGATATATGTGTATAAAGAGGATTCAGCATTAAATAACCTACAATGGTTGATATGTGATAAAACCCAACCAAACCAAATCGTATATATTTGATATATGTGTATAAAGAGGATTCAGCATTAATAACCTACAATGGAATATATGTCATAAAACCAAACTTAACCAAATCATATACATTTGATATATATATACAAACATGAGTTGTTATTAAATAACCCACAAAGGTTGATATGCCATGAAACCTAACCAATCCAAATCATATACGTTTAACACATACATATAAATAGGATTTGCTATTAAATTACCCACAAGGGTTGATATGCCATCAAGCAAACTAGAAACTATTAACTGTGCAAACAAACGATTATTATGGTTAACCATTATAATGGGAACATTTCTTGAAGCCATATATTGTCTTAAAAATTACTTTGGCATTAAATAGGCCAGCATGGGTTAACATGTCGTAAATACAACAATCAACACTACGTTAAAAATCTTTATTTTGATTCAGTTTTCCATTTCCTATTTATATGAATTGTGAATTGGGACATTAGTAGAAAATTATTATGGCTATATTTGTTACTCATAATACATATTTAATAAAATGTTAAGTTCCATTTAAGAAGAAATGCAAAAGACAATTCTTATAATAATTTTATTGATATGTAACCAAATAGAAACAAAGATGCAAGAACAAAAAGGAAAAAAAGAGGCGCGCTTAGAGTAACAATATAGTCGTAAAAATGAAACTGGCGACTTGAGTTCAAATATCAGACGAGGTTGTTTGTGTTTCTCCTCTCTGGTATGTGTAAATAATAGGTGGGATTGGGCTCTTTAAATTTGTTTAAGCAACCAGAATTGAAACCAGCTTTACTCCTCTTAAAAATTATCCTTGTCTCACATCCTGTCCGTGACGGAGGTTTGGGGTGAATACAGAGAAAAAGGGGAAAAGTCTGTGTGTGCGTACATGTGTGTGTATGTGTAATAGAAATAAAAAAAAGAGTCTTTTGCTTCTGGTTGGCGGTGTTATGTGCCGATGGCATAAAGCAGCATTGCACTTGTGCCTATGGCGCATGGGTTCTCCTTTCCAGATGGAAGAGTTCACTGGTTGGCAATAATAATCTTCCTCCTACAATAGATATATCGAACAAAAAAGTTGTTTTTTTCCTTGTTGCTAGAGGCAACCTTTTGTGTCACCTATTTGCACTCGTTTGGGAAATTTATCTCGGAGGCAAGGGAAGATAACCGAATAGGTTGAATAAAAAGAAAAGAAAAATACCTGCATATTGAAGCAGAAAGGAATCTGTCTCATAATCAGAGAAAATATGGGCACCTCAAGTGGTGTAATGAGAAACAAGCTAGACGACCAATTTTTCACAAGTTCGTTTGAGTCTCACTGGATACCTCTATCATATAACCCCGTGTCTCATCTGAGCAAAAAGCTTAGAAAAATTCAACGACAGGAAACATTGCTAAAAATCATCAAGCTCTATTACGTGGGGGTCCTCATCATGGTGTAATGCTAAAAGCGTTGGATTGTGGAACCGTATTTAAGCGAGTTTGAACTCTAATCGCGCTATTACGTTCACTTTTGGGAAAGGTGTGAACCCCCCTTATCCTCCCAGCTATGGGTTAAATATTAACACAACTGTTCTTTTAGAAGGATGGCATTGGTGTTAAATAACCTACAAAGGTTGATATGCCATTAAACAAAGAACCCAAACCAAACCAAGCTCTATTTCTCATTGATAATAATTTACTGAATAGAAAAAATGGATTAGCAATAATAATATACTATGATTAAGTTGGATTACTTGGTTTAATGGCATATCAACTCTTGATGGTTATCTAATATCAAATCCTGTTCTATAAGGATTTGTAAATGATTAGTTTGTCAGCAACTTTATTTTTAAACGAATTAGAACTCATTTGTTTGCACACAGTCAAATGGTTTCACGTACTGCTAACACTAAAAATCCACTTTATGATTAATTGTTTGTTTGCACACTGTTAAAAGGTTTCAAATATTACTATCTAACAATTATACTTTTATTTTGAATGGTTCCCCGTGGAGTAAAAGCTAAAATAGTTGAGTATGGCCTTGACATTAGTGAGTTTGAACTCCAGTTGCGCTATTACGTTCATTTTCAGACTAATACCTTTAGGAAAGGTATGAGCCTCCTTATACCATCAGCTATAGGGTTGAATAGTATCATTGCTGTTCTTTTACAAGAGTGGATTTGGTATTAAATTACCCATGAAGGTTGATATGCCATTAAACAAAGCAACCAAAACAAACGTAATTCTATTCAATTGCAATGATTTGTTTGCATACAGTTAAATGGTTTAAAGTATTACTATGTAACACTGAATTCTATCTAATACTAACCATTTATTTGAACGCATTTGCTCATTGACCTAGTGGTAAGTGTTCACCAATGGCCCGGTTCAATACCAGGTCGAGTCTTACCAAAGACTCAAAAAATAGTACTTGATAAAGCCTTGCTTAACACTCAGCATTATAAGGTACGTGTCAAGGGTAAAGTGGAGCAATCCAGGGAAAGGAATAGCGCCCTCTCCTACACTTCGGTGTAGTAGCTATTGAAAAGGGAACCTTCGGGTCGCCCTCGACTATGGTTTATTTGCACGCAGTTCAAATAGATTCAAATATCGCTATCTCAGCGCAATTGACCCTCAAACACCCTTTTCTAGCACCTTTAAGATAAAATGAGGATGGGTATTTGTTTGCCATAAGAGTAATTTAAAGAATCATATAGGCGCTTGACATAACCAGCCAATTGATCGGTTCATGCCTCTCATACTTCTCCTCAAACCCAGTAAAGGCATAAGTGAAGTGTTACAAATAACGTGACCACTTCGGTTGCCGGGTAACGGACTGATCATCCAACAGGATCCTTTCTTGAAGCATTATAGGTCATTGCTCACGGCCAACAGGTTGGCTTGTTAGTGTGTTGGGGTGGAGTCTTACCCCATTTGCAGAAGTAATATCGGCATATTCTACAGCTCCAAATAACAGAACCTAATACTTTAAAAGGCCATCGCATTATGAACTAATTTGTTATCTATTCGTGCTAACTGTTTAATTTATGGTTTGATTTGGTTCCTTTTTTTGATTTCATGACAACCTTCAGTTGGTTTGATTTAGTTTTATGGCTTCTCAAACGTGCAAAATCTTCTTAATACGTTCGTATTAAATATATACGATTTGTAAAGATTTTGTTGTAAACATTTTTAGACGAGCTTAAGTTCATTCTTTTGCACACAGTTAAATGGTTTTAAGTGTTTCTATTTAACACGAATAATTCTATTTACTAGTAATTATTTGTTTGCCCACAGTTTAAATGTCAAACGGCTCTATTTGTCCCATAGATAGGACCCTATCAGCTGCTACCACTCCAGGTCAGAGTGGACCTGGGAGCGATGGCAATGAAGGGGTACTCCGCATTTCCTAACGCTCTAGCATTACTGGAGCCTTACAATCAGGTTGTTTAATGTTGTATGCAGTACACTCGTTGCAGGCGGGTCTAACTCCCCTGCAGAGATGTAGTCGGTGTATTCTACAGCCAATGTCGACTTGGTTGCCTTCACTTGGATTTATTAACTTTATAAAAAGACAAATGATCTTTAGTTGAAATAATTTCTATAAGCTGAAATGTTTAAATTGTAAAAGTACCAGTCCTGTCGGTGAGACGTAGAATACTCTCATTGTCTTCCCTGTGAAGGGGTTAGGTTCCTATCAAAAAGTGTGTTCTGCGTATGGTACTAAACTGCATCGAATTGGGCGACTCCAATTGTAGAGTTCTTGAGATATTAATATCTACGCATAAAATTACACAAGACCGGTAAATACCGTTAAAATCCATGGAACATTTTTTTAAAAAACATTTTCAATTTACATAGAAATTATGTCATAATGTATTTGTTGCTTCTAAGGTGTTCCCTGAGCCAAAAATATTTGGTAATTGCCGGCTTAAATGTTTCATACTCTTGAATTCTGGTTTCCTACTCTAATCGTCGTGAACCACCCTTTGCAGTTGATACCGGAAGGTTGCATAGCGTCTTGGGATCATATGTTCCGGTACTATGTAGAATGGCGGATTCTTGTTTTGGTAGAGGTAGATGTATTGCAAATTGTATTATCCCCAGTATTTCTTTAGGAATTAGTCGAAAAACGTAAGAGTATTATATATTCCGAAATTAGGAATATTTTCTCCTCTGGCCAACTCGAACGTAGGGCCGAAAAGCGTCTCCTGACTTTTCTTGATCATGATAAAATACACTGGAGTTTAGAAGGCGTTTCGAAACAAGATTGTTTTTTGGGAATAATGCCAATTTTATTGTGCCTCCTCAGGAGTAATGACACAGGAAATTCTTATGCTATTTTATTTTTTAATAATCGATCGAAAGTATCTCTTTGGGGAATAAATAAAGAACAAGATGAATATAAAAGCAGACAGTCTCTAAGATAGTTGTATATCGACTCACGAAAGAACAGTAAAATAATAATACCCATGCAAATGAACACAGTGAGTCAAAGAATGAAATGAACCGCGTACTGGTTGACATTTAGACACGATATATTTTCCCGCCAACTATTACCGTTTATTTATTTATTCATTTAGCTGAAAAAAGATAAAGAAAGAGATGACTAAAGATCATCCAGTTGCCAAATACTCAATTTTAAAACAGTCTTTTATGAGCTCCTAAAATCATTCAGGTTTCTTTGAAAAGAAAGGAAAACGAACGAAAAAGATATTCGCCAACTGAAAAAAAAAAAGAAAAAGAAAAATGTTATTACATAAAAACCTATGGTTAAACTTAACGGGAAAAACAAATCTGAAATCATTGCCAGAATGACGTTTAATGTAAATAATAAACAGTTTAGGCTGGCACAGGGCCAAGTGACGATGTGATGATTGTATAGCGGTGACTATTCGATTGTTTTTTTTTTAAACTGGATTTGAACATCAACAAGTGGAGTCAGAGGCCTCTCGTCGGCTTTAACCTTTTCATTAACCCATGTGACTGTAATCGAAATCCTAGCGTTGTTCGTAAATATTTTTGAGTTCCGAGCACTGTGTGCAAATGTATTCGAATTCCTAGCGTTGTGCCACTTGCAAATATATTTGACTTCCCTGAGCTTAGCAATGTGCGACTATAGTTGAATTTTTAGCGTCATATGCAAACTTAGTTAAATTTCGAGCGTCGTATGCAAATATAGTCGAATTTCTTGAAGCAAGTGCAAATATTATCGAAACTGACACTAACAGACTCTAATGAAATATTTATGCAAAAAAAAAGGTAGAGGAGAAACTAAATAAGGATACTGCGTACTGTTTTTGAACAAATTCTGCAATCAGCACCCTAAGAAACAGTTGTACGCCCACTTACATCCCATCTGGCAAACCATCCAAGTTAGATGAACATCCCCTTGACACCGCGGGAGAAGTTAACACGAAATCCTCAGCGACGTTCTGCAATAGACTCCCTACGTATGGGCATACCCTTGTTGGTCGACCAGCAAAGACTTACATTCATCAGTTCTGGACAGACACTAAGTATCATCTTGAGGAATTATTAAGGTTGGTTGGCTGGTTGGTTGGATTTTATGGCTTATCAACCTTTGCAGGTAATTCAACATCAAATCCATTTTTATGTGAATAATCAGTTCTATTTCAAACAATTCCGTTTAGTCAATCAGTTCTAATTCACTTAATTCAGTTAAGTATTAGTACAGATTTTGTTACACACAGTTTAATTTCAAAACAGTTCTATGTTAAACAAAACAGTTTAGTGTAAATACAGTTTCAATGTCAAAAACAGATCTATTTCAAATAATTCAGTTTAGCATAAGCACGCAGTTTAAATGTAATTACGGTTTCAGTTTAGCATAAGCACGCAGTTTAAATGTAAGTACGGTTTAATTGTCAAAAACATTTCTATTTCAAGCTATTTAGTTTAGTCAAACAATTCAGTTTAGCATAAGTATGCCATTAGTTCTATTTAACCCATAGATAGAACCCTTATCAGAGTGGACCTGGGAGAAATAGCAATAAAGGGGTACTCCGCATTCCCCAAAGCTCCAGCATTACTGGAACCTCACCATCACATTGTTTAGTGTCCTATCCAGGACATTCGTTAGGGGGATTTTACCTCTCTGCAGAGGTGCAGTCGGTGTATTTTACAGCCCCAATCGACTGGGAAAAATTATTAAAGATGATGGTGGATAAGAACAGATGGCGAAAGAGACTTCAAAAGGATTCGAACTGACAGCACGCAGAAAGGCTAGTTTCCGCTAAACAAACTTAAATTGGGTGTTAAATTATTTTTGTAATAAATATTTATCACATGAATTATTAAATGTGTTCGTAAATCGTACTCCCAGGATTTATCCTTGTGCCAAAATTGTCCCCTTACAAAAACACTAGTTAAATAATTGTCCATTTAATTTTGTTTTTAAATTTTCAAAAGTATAAATTAAAGACATTCGTTTGCGGTACTTATCTAGAATTCGACGGAAACGTACAATCACTTAAAAAAACAAGTCAAAACCACTCATTGCGATTGGTCCTCACTTATAAATTGATATATTAGCAATAAATATACAGTAACTGCGAGGAACAAATTCGATACTCTTCAGGAGATATCTGAAACACATCATCCGAATGACAAATATGAAAATTTCGTCACTTCACACATGGAAAGAGCAGCAGAGTGCATACCGACCAAACCAAGAGCCAAATGCAGATTCCAATGGAAATTACTAGTAGTTTGGAAAAAACGAGATATATGAAAATAGTATTCTTACTTAAAAGAAACCCATCAAACGCCAACGCACCGAAACTTAAGAAAGCCCAGAAAGAACTAATACATACACTATATATATATATATATATATATATATATATATTCAAGGTCAGATCAATAAAATTAGAAAATCAGTAGAAGGTAGACAATTAGGAATAGCATGGCAGATAGTAAACTATGTGAGCAAAAGGAAGAGCACCTCGAGTTCAAACTTAAAAGCTGCCAGCTAAGAAGAACGAATATAGATGTGGAAAGAACCTGCTTGACTTACTGCTAAACCTATCGCAAAAATCATTAAGAGCCAACTAGACATCAAACTGGAACCGTTTACAGTGTTGAGAATTTTACGTAGTACTGATGAAAATTAAAAGCAAAAAATCTACAGGCCTCGACGAAATACTCCTAGAAGCATGGAAGACAAGAAAATTTGATGACTTACTTTTTCGATTTTGCAACGTCGGATATAAACAAAATACTGGACGAAAGGCTGCATCCCCACCTTCCCTAAAAACGATGACCTCGGAATCACCTAGAAATGTTGAAGCATAACTCTTTCTTCTATTGCTGCTAAGGTATATTATTACTCTGCTCCTCAACCGTATCAAGTCTGAAATTGACAATATTCTTTGGGACAATCAGAACAGTTTTCAGGAAAATGGATCATCACCATTACAGATTCTGATAATCCATTGAATCATCGAAGGAGTTCGTGCAAAATATCTCGAGGCAACACTATCTTTTGTAGATTTTTCAAAGGTATCCATACACAGAGCAAAACAAACTGAATACATCTAGCCTATGGTCTCCCCAAAATAAACTGTTACAGCTATAATGATGTATTATAGAAACACGAAAGTAAAAGTTCGCTTCCCCGATGGATATACAGACTTCTTCGACATAGCAAAGGCGTATATGTAAGTTACAGGAGTTTTACAAGGAGATACATAAACACCATATTTGTTTATAATCTGCCATGACTATGCACCTCGAACTTTGATATATCTGATAAAAGAAAATGGCTTTGTGCTAAAAAATTAAAAAGCAGAAACAATAACAGACCCAGACTATGCAGATGATCTAGCACTTCTTGTAATACCCAAGCCGAATCTATGCTGAATAGTCTGGAGCAGCTCTGTACGGACAAAGGAGGTAGTCTGGAAGTCCTGCTGGGAGCGATGGATAATAGGGAAAGATGGAGCGTGCGTGCGTGCGCGCGAGTGAGAGATAGAGAATGAGAGAGAGAGAGGGTCAGGAAAATTCATGCTGTCATCGCGACTTGATGATATATATATATATATATATATTCACTTTCGGACTAATACCCTTGGAAAAGGTATGAATCTCCTTATCACCCCCAGCTATGGATTTAATAGTATCACTGCTCTTCTACAAGGATGGCTTTGACATTAGATTACCCACGAAGGTAAATATGCCATCAAACAAAGACACCAAGCCAAACCATCAATATATAAATATATATATATATATATATATATATATATATATAAACATCGCGAAGTATAATGATTAGCAAACCATTGTCAGTGAGGTTGATTATCACTGCGTACCCCTATAATTCTGGTTCTGTCCCACGTCTAAGTTAAACTCAGTAAATAACTATCCAAAGCCAGGACAGGTACCTCACATGGTTTAATGGTTAACAAGCGAGATTAGTCGTCCATTATTACTGAGTTGTGTGTGTCGTACTAATATTTACCATTTAGATAAGTTTCAGTTATTTCCTTCATTTGTTTAGTCCCAAAAAGGATATATCGGCAATACCCGTGAGTTAGCATCTTCGTAGTGGTCGGAAAATGGAAAGATAAAAGAAATATAGAGTGGGTGAATACCAGCGAGTTGAAGACGTGTTCTTTTAAACCGTAAATATTCTACAGAAAATAAAGATAATGAGTAGAACTTATTCTTATCTAAATGGTGACTGTAAGTATTACGTTTTTATATAATTTTTTGTACATTACCACAAACATTTCTTCAGTGGGATTTATGGACTCGTATCTTGTTTTCTATTTGTATTAAAATTACTTGAATTGCATTTAATTTTATTGTGTGTGCTTTTTTTTTTTCAGCTTTACGACATTGAGAAAATTTGACTCTCTCTACAGTGTAGATAAGAGTTATCTTCTCTTTGCTTTTATTTCACAAATCACAAAAGACCTGATACCGCCGCCGCTTTCGAAGTTTATTTGCTTTATTCTCACGCTGTCAAAGAAGTACTCATGCCTCTTGTAAATGCCGACGTATATAAACCACCGGATTAAACTGGCTATTTTTTTTTGAATCCAAGATAAGTCTATTTAAATATTGCTAACATGAATTATTTATGTATAAATGACTAAATATATTTGATATTAACACCACGAAATATAGAAAATATTGATCAACCGAATTACAGAACGGTTTGCCCGTTTCAAAACTGCAATTCATTGACTAAGAAATACCTTTTTTGCCTTTTAAATAGTTCTTCAGATCAGAAATGGGCACAAATAAGAACACATGGTCCAGCTTGAAAAATATCCACTTCTGATTTTTTCCACGAATAATTTTTGTTGCTTTCCATTCAGAATAACATCCTCTATTCTGAAAAATAGTAAATATCCAAATTCATTTTAACTTCTACGGAATTAGACGGAAGAGGATTCGTATCAATTAATCTATGGTCCTGTTTATTAGAAAAATAATACAAGAGCGAATAGACTAAGACTTTTGGTTAGCATCAACTCAAAGAAGATCTACGACTTATGTAGAATACCTCGCTGAGTTATTATTTCATTACAGAAATATTTCACTTACATTCGCAATCTAGAGAAGAATAAGTTTCAGTCATTGTTTATATCTAAGTTATTTTTAGAAACTTTTGCACCCCCCCGCTCCCGCAAAAAAAATCAACAAACAAAAAAGTTGAACTGTCGAATTTGTACTAACAAAAAAAAAAAAAAGAAGAAACTCCTGCCGAGATTTCATTCATTAAGATTAATCAGTGGACATGTTTTAGGGGAAATCAATATGGCCACCTTTTTAGGATTAGACGTCATTTATTTATTTTTTGAGCGGGCTTTTCTAAATAAGTACCAAACAAACGGCAAATATCTTGCGGACAAGTCGGGCGGAACTGACTAAAATTCAAAGACCATTTCACCATTATAACTATATATTAGACGGAATACCTGTTTGTCTGATTCCATAAAATAAAAATTTCCCTGAGTAAAGGAAGTTCTTCTGAATGAAAATCAAGCAAAGTTATACGAGCGAGACCATTTACTGTCAATTGTGCCTAGTGAGAAATCAGGGAGATACAGATCATGCAAAACTTTACTTTTCGAAAAGTTTGGTACTTTAAACGGGGTTTAATTTGTACGCTAAAACGGACACTCATTCTATATTCGGTGTCAGACATTCTATTCCTTTTCAAATACTGATCCCAACATTTTAAAAAAATGTAAACCATGGCTGTTTAAAATAGATACTTGTCTATAATAATAGGATGAAGAAAATTACATGTGAAAGTAATAAAGAATCAGCAATTGTATTAGGCAGCAGACATTTTGTTGTATAGCGGCATAATACAACTGCACGTATGCATATAAAAAATGAGCTGAAACATTGTCAACAATAATGACGACTTCAATGAACGAACGAACACACTTCTTTATAAAAACATACCTCTCACACTTTATTCGAAAGGGTTGGTGTTGGTTGTGTGTGAGAGGTGAGTTGGAGACGGGGGAAAACTGCTACATATTGACCCAAAGTTCTTCTGACCATAGAAGAACTTCTTTCGCGTCCTGGCTGGGCTGCTCAACCGTGGGTCACTGAGAGCCGCAAGCCCTCAGTCTGGAACTGATCTCGAACTGACTAACTCAAGCCGTCTGTGGCACCAAGTTATAAAATTGTTTGACATCCACCTGCTTCCTGTGGGCGTACGCATCTGCAACGAATTCAACCACGTCCACAGGTCAAGGTGATATTCCGATATCCTCGACCGGATGCACCTGCTTCGCTGTTTTTCCGCTTATTTACACACGTGCATCTCTTGATTGACGACTCCGTTGAGGGTCAATTTGTTACTATTTCCTTGCTGGGCTACTCAGGACAAGTGCCAAAAAATAATATCCTTAGGAAATTTCGATCCTTTTACAGAATTAAAAAAAAAAATCGGTAAAAGTTAAAGTTCACTGGTAAAATTTTCCCCTGTGTGTGTGTGTTTTTATATATATATATATATATATATAAAATGAACTAATTAGGCTTAAACACTCTGCAGATTTTGTAATTTTCTTGAAAAATAAAAAAAAAGAACCTTTTCTTTCACTGATTCAATGAAAAATGATTCCCCATTTCTAGAACAGTTGTCTTTAGAAAAGACAAATAACCAGTTGAATTTTCTAAAAAAAACTTGTTCTGCAAATGGTTGATAATTCTATATTTAAATTTAGAATTTGAAAGCGAACCCCATCTTATAAATGGTAAAAATTTTTCCGTAAAAAATGTATTTTGTTTGAGTGTCTAATTAGTTTAAATCACAACCGCAAAAAAAAAAAAAAAAGCTCCCCCCATCAATTAACGAGTAGAATGATTCTAATAATTCAGTTCAGAAATACTTGATAGTCTGAAAACTTAGGTGCTTATTCAAAATTTCTCTTTTTGTCTGGAATCCTCAGTGCCAAATTTCACACTTTATTCTTTGATTCAATGACAATAACGTTTGAGAATATTAGTCATTCACTAGGCTTTTTGCTGAGATGTGGCATCCAATGACGTTTGAGAATAATAGTCTTTTATTAAGCTTTTTGCTGAGATGTGGCATCCAATGACGTTTGAGAATAGTTATTAACATTCCATATTCTATTCAGAAGAGTTTTGATTTAAATTCTAAATATTTTTCGACTTAGATGGCTGCTGGCTAAACTATTCAAGTTTTGTATTTATTTATCTATTGAAATTTAAATTTCTATTTCTTGGTTTTTGTTTGTCTGATTTCTATAGTTTCTGACAAAGACTTCATTTTTACCGTGATTAAAATTTTCCGTCTTCATGTTTTATCTGATAATTATTTTATCGTATTCAACCCACCCACTTAAGTAGGATGTGACACAAGGTCATTTTGAAAGCGGAGTTTAAAAGGTTTGAATTCAGAGATATCATTCTAGACTGATTGCCATCCCAAGGTTAAAGAGAGCTGTCTGCCCTACTATCTAGCCCAAGTTGGATGAAGAGTAGTTGAATTCATACCTTTTCCAAAGAGTATAAGTGCTATGTGAAATGCAAACATCTTTGTCCAGGATTTGAACTCGGGTCGCTCTGACCATTTCCGACAGATCCATTGTACCACGAGCGTATATATTCGAGTTATGAACTACTGAGTTTTTTTAGCCACGAAAGATTTATCATATTTCGTATCTAGTGAATGACGGTAAACTTCGATGTGTTTGAAAAATATATCTCGTATAATCAATGAAAAAATAGTCGTAAAATCGTTAGCGCAGTCAACTGAGAGCTACAGAGTACGCAGACAGTATATTGGCAGAGAGATAAGACTCCTCCAATGAGTATCCTGAATATGACACTAAAACATTTGATAGAGAAGCTTCAATCCTGGGAATATGGAATACTCGTTTATTCCTATTACTCCCAGGTCTTCTCTGAATCCGGTGGTCCCGTCGGCTGGAACTGAAGAATACACAAACTGCATCTCTGCAGAGGGCTAAGACTCCCGCAGCAAGTGTCTTAGATATGACACTAAACAATCAAATGGTGAAGTTTGGGGAATGCGGAGTACCCTTCATAGCCATCGCTCCAAGATATACTCTGACTCGCACTGGTAGTACCTGATAGGGTCCTATCTGTGAGTTAAACTGAATTAAACTGTACTTATACTAAACTGAATTGTTTGAAAATAGAAGAACTTTATTTGTATAAAAATGGATTTGGCATTAAATAACCTACGAAGGGTTGATAAAACCATTTACCTATGTGCAAAGGAATGATTAGTATTAAATTAGATAGTACAACTTGATAAATAAAATTACTAATGCTAAATAGTAATACGTGAACCATTTTACTGAGCACAGACATATGAAAAATTATTATCTATAAACTAATAAAAATTATTATCTATAAACTATTTCGTTTACAAATCATATTTAATATATATGTATAAGCAGGATTTGGCATGAATGACCTGCAAGGGTTGATAAGCCATAAAACCAAACCCACCAACCCTTCATTAGATTACTTCCAAGTTTTCTCTAACTCAGAGTAACTGTTATGGTCTCATCTCTGGGTCAAATAGAATTATTTAATCATGTACAATACTTGAAACGATTTATCTGTGTGCAAACAAATGATTAATATTAAATTGAATTATTCGTATTTCGTCGAAGTGCTTGAAACCATTTAACTGTGCAAATGAATGAATAATGTTGAATAGAATTAGTGTTAAAAAATTCCATTAAAAATAAATTTCTTTAAATTCAATTAGTTGATTTTTGAGAGATTTAAAAATCAGTTGATTTTTCTTGGAATTGTTTTATTCATATTAAGTTACACTGTTTTACAATGTTAAAAAATCACACATTGTCACCGGTTATATTACTGTAAAAAAGATTTACAAAATCATAATTTCCTCTCAATTTTTTAAATGCACTATAATTTTAACGATTAAATTAACTTTGGGAGAAATTACAAGCAGCCCGATCGGCTGGGTTGTAGAATACATCGCTTGCGTCTCTTCAGAAGGGGTAAGAGCCCCCAACGAGTGTCTTGGATATGACACTAAACAATCTAAAGTTGAGGCTCCAGTAATACTGGAGTTTTGGAGAATGCGAATACCCCTTTATAGCCATCGCTCTCTGGTCCACTTGGGCCCATAGAGGCAACACCTGTTAGGGTTCTATCTATGGGTCAAATAGAACTATTTGACATTTAAACTGAGTGCAAACAAATGACATGCTAAATTGAATTGTTAGAAATAGAACTGTTCGATCATTTAACTGTGCGTTTCCTTAAAATGTTTACAAATTATATATTAAATAAATGTGTAAAAACAGGATTTGGCATTAAATAATAACCAAAAAAAAAAAAAAAATTTACCTTAAAATCCTGTGTAAGAGCCAAAAGAAGTATTACTTTCACTATATTTTTCAACATTTCAAAACCTTCATACACTTTGTACGTATTTTACTTTGGCATTCCGACCTTTGCAGGGGCGAGTCCCTATGGCATAGTGGCTAACATACTCGACTGCAATATTGAAGAGAATGAGTTCGAACCCAGTCGCATTATTACGTTCATTTTTGGACTTGAACACTTGTGGAAGATATGAACTACCTTAACCCACTATAACTGCTCTTCTACAAGGTTGCTTTGGGATTAAATAACCTACAAAGGTTGATATGCCATTAAACAAAGAAACCAAACCAAACTCTATCTTCACCATAAGAAGAAATAGATTAAACATGCACGTACTTTTTTTGTGGTTAGTTAATGAATGGATAAATATTGGATTTCCTTGTGGAATGTTATTGCTTCAACAGAATAGTTCTTCTATCCAAAGATAAAGCAGCATTTAAAAATATATCTTATATAATTTGTTTGAAAGTGTCTACAAATTGTTAATATCGATAGATAAAAATGAATTTTCATTAGGCAACCACGCACATATTAGAAAGCTCTAATATAACGTAATATGCTTGTGTAACTACATAGTTATTTCTGAGGAGGCAATAGTAAGATATGAACATAGGGACCAGGGTTTAAACTCTGGACAAGGCTGTTTCCCCTTACAGATAGCGCTAATGCCATTGGGGAAGGTATGTATCTATTTTTCCTTCAGCTATGGATGAATAATAGGACAGACTAAACTCTTTAACCTTGGTCTGACTACTTTAAAAAATAACAATGGATTCAATCCTGTTAAACTCCTTTATTTCCGACAAAGTATACAAAGTTTACTTTTCGGTGGGCACAAGGCCCAAGAATTTTTTTTGGAGTGGGGGTGATGGGAAAGGGACGAAAACTGTATTATTCTATATAGCCCTAGCTAGTCCCTCTCATCGTCCACAATCATTCTTTCCATTCATTCCATACAATAAATTTCTTCATCCACCCAACCACGCCACAACCACCAAAATACCTCATTTGCTCCATGAAACCCTACTTAAAACCCGACAAAATGTAATGACATATGTACAGCGAGTGAAAGGATGATGGGGGATTGGAGAAAAAAAGCCCCAGAGTAAACAAAACATAAACCCGGTTGGTTTCCCTCCCATCAATCCTGTTAAATTCCGATTAAAAATGGAATTTATATCAGACTGGTTCGTAGATATCTTTCTTGGTTGACAGATACTATATAACCGGTTCATTAGCATAATTGTTAGAATGTTCGCCATTGGTTCGGGAGACAGGAGTTAAATCCCAGGTCGTCATACCAAAGATTCGAAAAGATTGTACTTGATAACCCCTTGCTTAACAATCAGTATTATAAGGTACGGATCAAGAGTAAGTGGATCAATCAAGGGAATAGAGTAGCCCCATCCCCTACACCTCGGTGTAATAGCTATTGAAAAGGGGGCCTTCGTGTCGCCATCGACTGCGGTCGACCAACTTATATTCATATATAAACTCGGGTATAAATCTTTTCAAAAAATAAATAAAGGTCCGTTAATAGAGCCATTCCACACTTGTTTCCTTGCTTTAAAGTGGTAAGAGAATCGGTTAACTGCTTGGTGCACCCCAGAAGGGGAATACCGACAAAACATGAGCAATTTTTGTATCCGTTTCTCATGAAGATTTCTTACTACGAGAAATCACAAGATTAAATTTTGGCCTCGTGGGGTGTCGGATAAATGCTCCAGAGCGCACTTGCCCCTTATCCTAGAAGTCTGGTTTGGGTCATTTTCTGATGCCTGAGGCAGATTTTCCGCTGAATGCCAACAGTGCTCGGACGACTCTTCCGTGATGTCACATCTTGGGGAGGTTCTTACTTCTTACTGATCATTACTACTCAGTCCACAAAACCCATTTTGAATATACTGATTGTTTCCATTTACTAGAGTGTGTGTGTGTGTGTGTGTGTGTGTGTGTGGGTTATAGCTCCCCCCGCCAAAAATACCCCCCCAAGAAACAAGAAAATAGTTTGTTTCGAATGTATAAAGGATATGAAACGTTATTCGGATTATTTTCATGTTTAATCGGCTATATATGACACCTGTATACTAGAATTTAATTGAATCTATTTTTGTTTTTTGTATAGAGGCAAGAGATATTGTTTTGGTGTTGGGGAGGAAATAGTAATAAATAATAAAGTCTCCAATGTCAACATAAAAATTGATCGATCATTTATGTGTCTCGGTAAAAAATTAGTGTTCGATTTGTAAGTCCATATCGAGACGCCACTGAGTTGTTTTTTTGTTTTTTTTTTTTCGAAATTTATAATCTGGAAACGAACAAAGATTTTGAAAATAAATATTTGACTTAGAATATTCCGCAATTCTAATAATATAGGTTTGCGGGAAAATGAGTGAGAAAACAAAAACAGGGATATGAAGTGATAGATCTATAAAGACAATACGATGATACGGAGCATAACAAAGTGAGGGATTTGAAGATGTGTTAAAAAAAAGGAAATATACAGAGAAATAATTCTGGATATATCTCTGTGAGAGAGAATCTGAATATGGGATTTTGGTGCTCGAACAGTTGAAGATTTTTCTCTATTTCTATAATAATGTAGAAAACATAATATAGAAATGAAACACTTCATTTCATCATCCGGATAAGAATAAATTTGTCATTTGCTTTGTGAATTTTTTAAAAAAAATTACTAAACAGCTATATTTAGGTCGAGCCCATTCAGCTGGGTTGTAGAATACTCTGAATGCATCTCTGCTGCAGGGTAAGACCCCCGCAACGAATGAGAGTCCTGTATATGACACACAACAATCTGATGGTGAGGCTCCAGTAATGCTGGGGGCACATCGGGTGGTGTAATGGTTAGCAAGGTAGACTAGCAAACCTACACGAGTGAGTTCGATTCTCATTGGGTGCCCAATTCATGCAGCCTTGGGCTACATCTAAGCAAAAAAGCTTAGTAAATTACCTCCAGTAATGCTGGAGCTTTTGAGAATGCAGAATACCCCTTCATTGTCATCGTTCCCAGGTCCACTCTGAACCGGAGAGGGAGAACCTGATGGGGTCCTATATATGGGTCAAATAAAACTGTTTGACATTTAAGCAGTGTGTAAACAAATGATGTTTAATTGAATTGTTAGTGATACATAGCAATACTTGAAACCATTTTACTGTGTACAAATGACAGTTCAAAAGAATAGTGTTAAAAAGCAATATTAGTGACTACTTCACTATCTGCCAAATCATAAATACTTATATATATATATATATATATATGTTTGTGTGTGTGTGTGTGTGTGTATAAAGAGGATTTGGCATTAAATAACCTACAAGAATTGATAGGTTATAAAACTAAAACAGTACACTTAAGTCCCAAATATTATATATTTGGCAATACCATAACTCGTTATTTTTAATTTCTACATTTAGTGATCACTCCAGATGGTGATTACAAGTTCATTGCCTGTTCTTCGGGCACTTTCCTCCAGGTAATACCAGCTTAACAGGGCTAAGTTTATCGCTTGGCGCCAAAAGCTCCACAAAATGCGAAATGCCGAGGGAATTCAGATTTTTTTGTTATGGCCACGCATATCAGGTGTTGCCTTCTACTATAAAATGTCTTGTCAAATCTGATTTGGAAAGTCGAATAAATCATCTTAGAGATTGGGAAGGGAAAGACTCAAGAAATATGGTCATCGAATGAGTTTTATTGGGTTGAAGAAATTAATTGTTTAGTTTAAAAAAATGAAACGAGTGAAACTTGCTCTGTTGTAAAAATTACATTTCTTCATAATCTTTTGTACTTTATCACAGATGTTTTTAAAGCTTTTCTAGATAAGCATCGGGATTTCAAATGAATTTTTTTGTTACAATTCTTGCCGGTAAGTAATATCTCTTAGAAAAAAATCGGGGTTCTATATAGCAATTTTAAAACCTATCTTATTTTGCACGAAGAATTACAGAATAACAAAACCTTTCTAAAATATAGTTAATTTAAAGTACGAGTATAAATTTAGTATGTTGTATCTATCCATAAGGCAGAATCATTACTAGTTTGATTGGCGTTAGCGGGCATTAAGGCAGAGTTCATTGATTGACTTTAGCGGCACGTCAACCATTCTGAGGTTATTTTATGCCTAGAAGTTAAGGAATTACGTTTATTCTACCTTTATATTTACATTTTTTTTGTTAGTTTTTTTTTTTTTTTTTTGCGCATGGTGATATATCAAGTATTCTTATTCAATACATATAAGTTGGACACAGGATGTAACCCTGAAGATCTGCCGGAGGCGATGAGTGATAGGGAGAAGTGGCGAGAGAGGGTCAGGAATTCCGTGCTGACGGCACGACATGATGATGATGATTATTATTCGTATTCAAAAGCAATCATTTCTTTTCATTGTTTATATTTTCAAGTTACTCTGTAAATCTATGCAGGAAATTATAGCTTCAAGTAAGTAATAATACAAATATATGGTACCAAGTTTTCCAATCGAATACTAATAATTTTCCACAGAATTATTTGACTCATAAATAGGACCCAAACAGGTGCTACCACTTCGAATCAGAGAGCCTGGGAATGATAGCAACAATAGTAATATCTCCCACATATCCAGATCTTCGAAACTATGGCCTCGCCGTCTGTCAGGGATACAGTCAGTATATTCAAGGACCCGCCGACAGGGCGGAATTTATTTTTGGAGATAGAACATGTTTATTACATAGACAAGTCAGGATATCCTTAAAATTTTAACATTGGACTACATAGGAAATAATCGTGACTGACGTAATTATTAGATTTAAGCTATCACCTCATGAACATTAATTGAAAGAGTTAATTTATAACTTACTTTTTATCCTATAATTTAATACCCGTAACTAAATTAGAAAAATCTGTTTTCATGATTTTTAAGACATTTAGTAGAAACCAAACTTACCCCTAACCTTAATCCACAACCGACGTCCTTTGTTGAAAAGTATTTCCGAAAACTACGAAAACAAAATTTTAATCTCTTAATGGAGATTAATGTTACGTCAATGAGATTATTTTTTTTTCTTTTACATAGATCAATATTTTTTTCTTTTCTTTCAAATAATATAAACTTAACAACAACATTGTTACAGTGGGAGGCAGACTTCTGTTAAAAAAAACTAAAATAAAACAAACCCTGTTACGAACAGCATGAACTGTAGGTTTAGCCTGTTTAAAATTAAGTTAAATTGTTGAATTTTTGTTTTAGTAGAAGTAAAAACAAATATGGATGGTCTGTTTGGACCATTTGTGAGCTAGTCTTGGTATCAATTACTTTTTGATTTTAGGTTTGTGAACAATTATGGGTGGTTTATGGTGCCACATGTTTAACCTGTCTCTTTGAAAGTGACCCAAAGGCGTTAAGACATGAAAAAATTACTTCTCAGTTTAAGATATGAGAATTGATTTTAGGAATTGGAGTCACTGAAAAAATCAGTTAACTCTCCTCATCGGAATAGAAAAACAATTGAAATAGAAAAAATAATCTCTGATTTGACTTAAAGAAAAACATAGTAAATAAGAATCTTTTGGGATTCATTTAGAAAGAGATATAGTTTCAGCCAACTGTGCTTCTAGAATCTTGCAGAGGTGTAAAATCCTCACCAGCAATGAGTGTTTTGTATATAACACAGAACCATTTAATCATGAGACTCAAGCCCCGGAGCTTTGAGAAATTTGAAGTATCCCTTCGTTGCCATATCATCCGTGTTCATTCTAATTTGGAGAAGGAGTACCTGTTAGGGTCCTATCTAAGGATCAAATAGAAGTGTACTATCATTTTCTATACTTGAGGCTATTTAACTACTATTATTATCAAGATTGCCTTGTACCAGACTAATCTGAGTATGTTACTATTAGAAAGCAATACTTGAAACCATTTAACTGTGCAAATAAAAATATTTGTGTTTAAGAAGAGAGGTCTTGGCCCTCTGCAGAGAGAGCAGTCTGCATATTCTAAACTTCGCTGACAAGGTGAAGTAATCGCTATGAAGGAGTGACCCCACACGCCCCAAAATTGGAATTCCACCAAAGGATAAAATTAAGGTATCAACGAAACAAAGGTATTGATTTAATCGGGTTTTAGCTATCCAACTTTTTCTGTTTGAATTAAAATATATACTCCAGTGTTTTGGTCTGTAGAAGAAAGTAAAGGATGCTAAAATTTCGCGAAAGTAATGGAAAATTTAGCGGCCCGACCAAGAAGCGAAAGATCATGGACTCTGAAACATACACACTTTTAAATAAACTGAGGGCTGAATTGTTCTCCAGTTGCTTTAAATTTACTCCACAAAAAAATCTATCCATTTATCTTGAGCTTTTTGTACTTCTGTATCTTAATACATACATTCATATTTAATTCTACGGGTTCGGAGACCGGTCAGAGAAGGTTTATTGACCAGAGGAAGAGATCGATTTGGATTTTGGAAGAACTGAGAAACACATTACGAATATTTAATGGTGAAATGAGTTTTTGAAGGGTAGTGTAGATAAAAATAGTTTTATTTTGATGAGAAAGGAATTTACGAAACTGAACTTTACGCAGTATTAAGGCTTCAATTCTGGAGAGTGTAGAGCCACACATAGTCATTCTATTCCCCTTTCGTTGGGGCTTAGAATACACCGACTGCATGTAGAGGGGGTAAGAGCTTTCTCCACTAAAAATGGGTGTCCCGAATATCTTCTTACGGTAATAGGGCTCCAGTTCTAAAGCTCTGGAGCGAGTGGAGTACCTCTTCATTACCATTGTGCCCAAATTCAATTTGGCTGGGATTGCTAGTACTTAATTTCTGCTACGAGTCAAATATGTTTAAAAATTATTTGTATTAGGGAGGAATACTTGAAACCATATAAGCGTGTGAAAAAATTAAGTAGAAATAGTTACTTTAAACCATCTTAAAGCAAGTTGGCGACCGTAGTCGAGGGCGACCAGAAAGCTCCCTTTTCAATTGTTACTACACCGAGGTGTAGAGGAGAACGCTACTCCTTTCCCAGGATTGCTCCACTTTACCTTTGATACGTACCTTACATTGCTGAGTGTTAAGCAAGAAGGTATCAAGTACTATTTTTAAAGTCTTTGGTATGACGCGACCTGAGATTGAACCTAAGTCTCCCGTATTGTGTATAAATTAGAGTATTGGATAGGAATACTTAATACTGTCGAAAAAAATTGTTGATTATCGGATTTCTAAGAAAATATTTTTGCTAAACCAAAAGACGTAATTAGTCTCAAGATGACGCCAAGAGGCCAAGTAATTGCTATGCTAATTGGCCCCTGATTGAACTGTTGGTCATGTGATGTCTCGTGAATACGCCGGCTTAATATAAAAAAATTACTGCCGTTAGCGTGTTTAACCACCAACATTTACCTGATCAAGAAATTGCGATTTTTTTTCCTTTTTAATATCATTGTTATGTTAGCTTTACAATATTTTTGTTTTATTTACTACTGTTTGTACAGACTATTTAGATTTTAAACTGTTTTTGTTATTTTCAAATGAACGGTATTTGTGTTAAAGTGATTGTGTCTGAGTTCTTTACTTATCCTTGTTCTTGAAAGATAATATTGACGTAAATGATCTTAAAATGGAAATTAGAATTGAATGGACTAAAACTTTTCAAATTTGCCCTTTTTTTATATTTGGGAGTTAATTGTAAATACAAACACACTAAAAATTTTAGTCCAGTCGACTGAGGCAGTAAAATACGCCGACTGCATCTCTGCAGAAGAGTAAGACTGCCTGAACGAGCATCCTGATTATGACACTAATCTGCGTCTGATGATGAGGTTCCAATCCTGTTGCTCAGAGGGAATGTAGAGTACTCTTTCATTGCCATTACTTCCAGGTCCACCCTGATCCGGAGTGGTAGTACCTGATAGGGTCCTATGTATGGGTCAAATAGAACTGTTTGATCCTTTAACGATGCGCAAACAAATGACAGATGATAAATTAAATTGCTAGTGTTACTTAGCAATACTTGAACTTCTTTATATGTATAAAAAAATTAAACTATTTGTATTGCATTCCAATACTCGGAACGATTTGACTGTTAGCATATTAATGACTAGTGTTGAATGGAATTATTAGGATTAGTTAGCAGTACTTGAAACCATTGATCTGCATACAAACAATAGAACTATTCAATTGAATGCAAACAAATCACTCTTTATAAAAATGAAATTACCAAGAAACCATTCACTTTAAAATCATACATGTATATCCATTTAGTGTAAGAGATACGGAGCCAGCGTGTCCCCTTGTAAAGGAACCCCTCTTAAACTAGTAGACAAATTCACGTACCTAGGAAGCAGCATCGAATCAACCGAAAAGGACATCGAAACGAGGTTAACGAAAGCATGGACAGCTATCAATAGGCTATCGACTATATGGAAATCAGACCTAACCGATAAAATGAAACGCAGTTTCTTCCATGCAGCAGTCACATCGATACTGCTATATGGATGCACTACATGGACGCTAACAAAACGGCTGGAGAAGAAACTAGATGGCAATTACACAAGAATGCTGCGTGCAATCCTCAACAAGTCCTGGCAGCAACACCCCACAAGACACCAACTGTACGGCCACCTGCCCCCTATCACGAAAACTATCCAAGTTAGACGAACCAGACATGCAGGACATTGCTGGAGAAGCAGAGATGAACTCATAAGAGATGTACTCTTATGGATCCCCACACACGGCCGCGCAAAAGCAGGACGACCGGCACGAACGTACATTCAGCAGCTATGTGAGGATACAGGTTGTTGTCCTGAAGACCTACCTAGGGCGATGAACGATAGGGAGGAGTGGCGAGAGAGGGTCAGGGATATCCGTGCTGCCAGCACGATATGATGATGATGATGATCATGATGATATCCATTTAACTGTGTGCAAATAATTGATTGGTTTGGTTTGGCTTCACGGCACATCAACCATTATAGGTCATTCAACGCCAAATCCATTTTTATGTAAATAATCAGTTCTATTTAAAACAATTCGGTTTAGCATGAGTACACAGTTTAATTGTCAAAACATTTCTATTTCAATTCTATTTTAATTGTCAAAAACATTTCTATTTCAAACTATTCACTTACCCTAAACTGAATTGTTATGTATATAACAATTCAGTTTAGTATAAGTACAGTTTCAGTGTCAAAAATAGTTCAATTTAAGACAATTCAGTTTAGTAAAAGCACGCAATTTTAAATGTAAGTACAGTTTAATTGTAAAAAAACATTTTTATTTCGAGCTATTCAGTTTAGTCAAGCAATTCTACATCAGCTAATTGAGTTTTGTAAAAGTACAGATTTTGTTTACACACAGTTATATGTCAGAACAGTTCTATGTTAAACAATTTAATTTAGTGTAAATACAGTTTCAATGTCAAAAAAACAGTTGCAGTTATATGTAACAATTCAGTGAAGTGTAAATACAGTTTTAATGACGAAAAAACAGTTCTATTTCAAACAATTCAGTTAAGCATAAGCACGCAGTGCAAATGTAAGTACTGTTTAATTGTCAAAAACATTTCTATTTCAAGCTATTCAGTTTACTCAATTCGGTTTAGCATAAGTATGCTGTTAATTCTATTTAACCCATAGATAGGGCCCTATCAGGTGCTACCACTCCGGGCCAGAGTGGACCTGGGAGCGATGGCAATGAAGGGGTACTCTGCATTCCCCAAAGCTCCAGCATTGCTGGAACCTCACTATCAGATTGTTTAGTGTCATATCCAGGACACTAGTTGGGGGGTTCTTACCCCTCTGCAGAGAAGCAGTCAGTGTATTCTACAGCCCCAGCCGACTGGGCAAGAAATAATTGATGTTTAATAAAATTGTGCAAACAAATGACTGGTGTTAAATTGTTGATATTACATAGTAATACTTGAAACCATTTAACCAAGTGTAAAAAAAAATGACCTCAGCCCTGTTTAAAAATTCTACCGATAAACTTTGTTTACAAATCATACCTATTTAGTTTATTTGTATAAACAATATTTGACATTAAATAAGCTAAAAGGCTTGATATGTCATAAAAACCAACAAATAAATACTTGAAACCATTTAACTGTGTACAAGTTAGTGTTACCAATACATGAAACCACTTCACCATATTCATACAACTAATTAATATTAAATATAATAATTAGTGTTTGATAGTAATACTTAAAATCTTTTGTGTGTAAATAAATCAGTTGCAACTCGTTTAAAAACAAAACTACCAACAAAATATTCAATTACAAATCATATGTATAACCATTTAACTGTATATAAACAAATGATTAATGCAAAATAGAACTATTCGTGTTCGATAGCAATACTTGAAACCATTTAACTGTGTGCTAACAAATGATCTCTGCCTCGTAAAAAATGTTTCCTATAATATTTTTGTTTACAAATCATATATTTAATATGCATAGATATAGGGCTTGGCATTAAATAACCTACAAAAGGATGATATTGTGGGGTATGTTGTTTGTTGGATATTTTGCTCCCCCAATTTATGTTGGCTCATTATTGAAACGCAAACGACGCAGACCAAAGAACTTTCAAAAGAAAGCAATACAAACAAAAATAAATTTATATAACAAGTACATAAAATGAAACATTACAAAACATTACGAATATTCTAATATAGCTTGTTAGATATTCCTCTGTGTGAATGTAACTAACACGAATATTATGGTGAAAGACTAAATATTAAAAGTGTCCTGTAGACTACAAATGCATTTTAGGTAAACATGTTTTCTCCCATGTTGGTAGTTTGTCTCTTTCGGAATTTGAAGAAATGTCTGAGACTGTGTGCGAGACTGGAATAAGTCCAGCTGAAAAGGCAGAACAGGAAAGAAAAAAAGTTCCTGAGTATATACGCACCCATGTTGCGTGTTTTGAGCTGTGTGTCACTAGCTGGCAAAGCCAAGCTGTCTCTGGAAGCCAATATGTGAGAGAGAGTGGGTATTGTAAGTCGTGAGTATATATGGCTAATCCTTATCATGTGATCGGTTCCAAATGCCCGGGATAAAATTAAAGGTGCGGACGTAGTTGAGAGCCTAAATCACAGGACTTTCCTGACCAATAGGTTTGCTGATGTCCATTATGTTTGTTTCGGGAACGAGCGAATCCGTATCCTATTTTCTAGAATTTTCTTGTATCACGACCATTTTAAAAATATAGGAGTGTAAATCCTATAATATGCAATAAAATTGAACAAACCAATCTAAGAAATCTTGATATTTTGAAGGTAATATGAATTAAATTCAATCTTTAATTACGGTAATGATCTTTAATTTTACCAGCAACATCATAACAGTATTGTCTTGGTAATACCTAGACCCACAGAAATGCATTAAAGAAATAGAAAAACAATGTTTTTCATAAACAATTTTTGTAAGATTTTGATGTGCTCTGTCAGCATTACCAACCTGGTCAACTAATTTTTCTGCAGGAATTATTCCAGGTTCTAAACCCACCTTTTTTTACTGTTTACAAACTCAGTATGGTCCGATAAATTGTTTGATTTCTCCAAATCAGGAAGTCTTGTCACCAGCTTAGAGTTCGTCGATTGCATCCTCTGCAAAGAGGCGTCTTTGGCATGTCACTAAACTGCATCTAGTGATGAGATTTCTGTTATAAAGATCGGGGGAGTATGAAGTAACCCTTGATTGCCATGAATCCCAGGTCCACTCTAACCTGGAATAGTAGTACATGTTAGGGTCCCATCTATGGGTCGAATTGAACTGATTAAAAATTATGGATATAATTAAAATAATACAACAGTGTACTCGGTATTCCTATTGAATATGTCTTGGCTTTGTTTTATGGCGTATTACCCTTTCTGGGTTATTTAATGCCGAAGTCATCCTTGTAGAAGAATAAAAATAGTACTAATTAACTCTTAGCCAATGGGATTAAACGGTTTATTCTTTTCCCAATGGTGTTACTCCGAAATTGAACGTAATAGCGTGCCTAGAGTTCGAACTCTCCCTCTATCAGGGTAGCTCCCCACTGTCTGACAGGAATATCTGATGTATAACTAAAATAAAAAAAATCAACGACACAGAAATACAAATGTACAATGAACGAAATTTTCTAACCTCTGGACATAAAATTACCATTGACAGGTTGCCAAACCATTAAAATCAATCAATCCAAGCGACGAACGAAATGGAAAACTACGCTTTTATTGTACGGTTCCCTCGTTTATCAATATTTTAATAATTTATGCCGACCATCTCGGTGAGTTTCTAAACAGTCACTTGTAAAGAGAACTAAAATTCTTGAGGCTTTCCAAACTTTCGAAGTCTCGAAAAGAAGCTTCTAAGATTTTGACACTCACCGCCGCACAAAAAACCCTGCTACGGTTTAATAATGGGCCGCCACAAAAATTCAAGACGCCAACTTTCTCATCACTCGTTTCAATCGTGGTGAACTTTATCCACAAATATCCATCAAAATTTTCCACTCTTTCGAGATATTGGGTGGAAGAGATCGTTATATTACAGCGGTTTATTTGAAATCCAAAAAGCTGTGATAGCCCAGTCGGCTAGGGCTGTAGAATACACTGACTTCATCTCTGCAGATGGGTAAGACACCGGCAACAAGTGTCCTGGATATGACATTAAAAATATGATGGTGAGGCTCCATTAATACTAGAGTTTTGGGGAATGTGGAGAATCCCTTCATTGCCATCACTCCCAGATCCATTCTGGTCTGTAGCCGTAGCGCCAGATAGGGTCCTATCTCTAGGTCAAGTAGAACTATTTGACGTTAAACTGAGCATAAACAAATGACTTTTGTTGAATTGTAAGAAATAGAACTGTTGGGTCATTTAACTGTGCGTAAACAAATAACTGGTGCTTAATTGAATTGTTAGTGATATATAACAATACTTAGGACCATTTGACTGGGTGCAAATAAATGAGTAATATTGAATAGAATTATTAGTGTTAAATAGGAATTGCTGTAACTACATCGGGCCATTGGCCTAATGAGTAGAGTGTTCGCCAATGATCCTGAAGAACGAGGTTCAATTCCAAGTCGAGTCATGCCAAAAACTAAAAAAAAAATGGTATTTGATACTGCCTTGCTTAATACTCAGCAGTATAAGGTAAGGATGAAGGGTAAAGTGGAGCAATCCAGGGAATGGAGTAGCACTCTCCCCGACACTTCGGTGTCGTAGCTATTGAAAAGGGAGACTTCGGGTTACCCTCGACTAAGGCGACTACTTCACTATCAGAAAATTATGATTTATATTTAATTATTAGAGTTAGCTATAAGTGAAACCGTTTATAGAAATAATAGTAATACTAGTGTCCAAACAAATTAGTTCTACTTCTTTTAAAAATGAAATTACCAACAAATTGTGTGCAAACGAATGATTGATGTTAAATTTTGATTGTTATATAGCGATACTTGACACCACTTAATTGTGGGTAAATAAAGCTCAGGCTGGTTTAAAAATGTTCTCAAATAAATAAATGTGTTTACAAATCATATATATTTGAGATATAAGAACATGATTTGGTATTAAATAAGATACAAAAGTTGATAGGCCATAAAACCCCAAACTAATAAGGAGGAAAGAGAAAAAGAAACGCTAATCTGCTCAAACGTTTTTTTTTTAATTAAATCCATTGAAACGATGTCTAAAAGCTTTTGGGACTTCAGATTTAAATAAACGTTTTCCCTCTTTTTTTTTTTTTTTTTCAAAATAAGTTATAAAATTATATCATGTTAAAATTGATAAATAAGACGCCATGATTATTTATTGATAATGCGATAAGTTTCTCTGAAGCATTTCCTGCCAAAGCTTCGTATTCATGATGACTGTATTTTGTCAAGTGATCTCCATGGAAACTCTTAATTCATGCTTCATCTTTCGCTGCTTTTAATAGATGAACAAAAATTTAATTTGCGATTTTCCGAAGAATAATTTTTATTTTTATTCAAAAAGCATTAAGCGTAACAATAAAATGACGAAGGCAACCTTTAAAAGTAAGCGAAGAAATTACCGAAAAAAGACACTAGATACGACTCCCACCCCTAAAGTAAGAATATGTAGCAGTCTAAAAATTTGTACGCGTCTTACATATTGTAATGCATTTTTATTATTGTTCACAGACGCGTAGCAGTTTCATTTTTGTTAACTCGGGATGAAGATGGATTCTATATTTGGTTTGAGAGTGTCCTCGTGGTGTAATGGTTAAAGCGATGGACTGCGGAATCGTAGTACGCGAGTTCGTACTCCAGTCGCGCTATTACATTCACTTTCGAGCAAATGGGAAAGATATTAACCCCCTTATCCTCCCAGCTATTGGTTGAATAGTACCACTACTGTTCTTCTTGGAGAATGGCTTTGGCATTAAATAACCTACAAAGGTTGATATGCCATTAAACAAAGAAAACCAAACTATTAACCTATATTTGGTGGTTGGTATATAAAATTGATTAACATAACAGGCACAAATCTTGAAAAAAAACCAACAAACTTTTAAACATTTTGGTTCATTTCCTAAAATAAATATAATATAAATACAAGTAAATTTTGATTAATGTTTTTAATGTAAAACTCAAGTTAAATTAAAGTTTAAAATTCACATATTCTTACATAGAAAATAGCCACCCTATCAGCGGGGCATAGAATACGTTGATTGTAACTCCTGCTGAGGTGGGAGAGACAGCTACTTTCCAAAGGAGTCTGTTCGGTATATACTAAATTGCTTCCATTGATGAGGGTGGAGTTTTGGAGATATGATGTGGTGTACCCCTTCATTGCTATTACTCCCAGGTCCACTTAGATTCTGATTGGAAGTACCTGTTAGGATCCTATCTAAGGATCAAACAGCTCTGTTTAAAATATATTCGAGAGCCGTATAGAATAAAAACTCTTAAACAATTACAAAAATGTAAATATGAACGTACAATCAACGCGATTCCCTAATCTCAATATATAAAAATAACCCTTGACGTGCTGACATGTCATTAAGATCAAATAATCTGGGAATAATGGCCTACAAGCAATTATATAGTTTCCATTAACTGTTCCTATTCAATAATAATTTTCTTGCAAATTGATATATGAGTTTGAGTAGTACTATCTCATACTCACTTTTCCATTGATAAAAGACGAAAATAGAGATAGCTGATTAGTTTTGGTTTGGTTTCTTTGTTTAATGGCATATAAACTTTTCAGGGTTATTTAATACTATAGCCATCCTTGTCGAAGTACAGTCATGATACTATTTCACCTATAGGTTTGGTTTCTCTGTTTAATGACATATAAGCATTTGTGGATTATTTAATCGCAAAACTATCCAAGTAGAAGGACTGAAATGGTATTATTCAACCCATTCCTGTGGGCATATAATGGGGTTCATATCTTTCCTTAGGATATCAGTCCGAAAGAAAACTAATTTGGTTTAGTGAACGTACTAGCCACAATGAAATCTCCATATAAAATTCATATCACATTAATCATTTTGTGGAGTCAAATACATGGCTATTGTTAACCCAATAAGTATAGAATAAAACACTTAAAGAATCAAAATTATTTACACCCTCTTAAATTCTCAAACGTTTCAAGTATTTCTATCTAATGCAAATAATTTTTAAATGGATATATTTGACCCATAGATAGGAATCAAACTGGTACTCTCCATTTCTAAGGAGTGAAAAGCAGTTTCATTAGCATCGCTTCCTGATCTACTCTGAACTCGAGTGGTAGTAACGTATTCGTATTCAATAGGAATAGTTCATGTCATATAATTGTAAATTATTTGAATTATGAATTGTTACTCCAAGCTCGAATTCCTTACTAAGGATTATTATTTAAATAATTTGTTAGGCCGGGCCATTGGCTTAAAGAGTAAAGTGTTCGCCAATGGTCTGGGAGACCGGTGTTCAATACCAAAAACTTAAAAATGATACTTGATTCCACCCTGTTTAACACTCAGTATTATAAGATAACGATCATGGGTAAAGTGGAGCAATCCAGGGAATGAAATAGCGTCCTCCCTTACACCTCGGTGTGGTAGCTATTGAAAAGGGAACCGTCGGGTCACCCTCGACGAAGGTCGCTAACTTTACTTACTTTTTTACTTTATTATTAGTTACTTGAAGCCATGTAACTGTGTACCAACAAATGACTACCCTAAATTTCCGTGTACAAGTTAACCTTTTAAGCCTAAAGAAACCTTTACAAATTAAAGTTCGAATTTGTGGGTTAAAATCTATCCCTTTTTTAAGCCTTGCTGTATAAGTCGATCCTAGTTTTGTTTCGAGTTTATCAAGCCAGACCATTGGCCTAATGAGAAGTGTGTTCGCCAATGGTCTGGGAGATCAGGGTTCAATCCCAGGTTGAGTCATACCAAAGACTAAAAAAATGGTACTTGATGCCGCCTTGTTTAACACGGCATTATAAGGTAAGGATCAAGGGTAAAGTGGAGCAATCCTGGGAAAGGAGTAGCATCCTTCCCACACCTTAGTTTAGTAGCTATTTAAAAGTGAGCCTTGGAGTTGCCCTTGACTAAGGTCACCAACTTTTTAACTTATCAAGCTTAAAAGGTCGTCTTGTTCGCGGCAATTTACGGTATTAAATAGAAAATAATTACTTGAAACCATATGATTTATTAGCATTTAAGAACATTTGATATAATAACTGTGTACAAAGAACTCCTGAGAAATGACTATACATAAATATAAATGTGCAATGGACTCGATTCCTTCACCTTTAGACATAAAATAACTAGACGATTTTACATGTTAAAAAAGAATGACTAGAACTAGAGCCATTCCACTTAACGCAGTTTAGTGTCATACCCAGAACATTATATAAGATTTATGATAAAGAGTACAAACAATTTTCCTGACAAATTTTTTCTCCCTGTTTGAGATTTTAAAAAAGTTTTCAGTTGGTAAATAATGGAAACATACGAAATTAAAACTTCTACGATTTTTCTGTAAAACGTTATCTCTAAAAACCTATCAGATGATGCTGACTAGCATCAGTTATTGAGAAAGGGCATGTCCTTAAGATGGACGCCGACGAAAACGAATAGGCGGACGATTATTTGGGACAGTGTCAACACCTGACTGGCAAGAATGGACCAACTAACAATATGTCATGTTTCTTTTCTATTGAACTTTGTGCCACGGAAAGTCATGAGGCCAACATTGGGGAAATGACTAGTGGTAAAATATAGTCAAGCGACTGGAGTATTGAACCAACTATATCAACCAACCCACCATTTTGACAAGCTTAACTTCCGCAACGAATATCAGGCATACTGAACCTGCCACTCACGATATTTCTCCTCAACGGAATGAAATATATAACTTTGCAAATAATCGAATTTAACTAAATGTGTTTTGTAATATCATTAACTTTATATACTTAGACGTAGAAGTTTCTGTTGATACCTGGAAGAAAATAAATTCAATATATAAAATTAGATGATTAAATTAACACAGATCCTCTAATTTCGATGAATACTCGGTTAAGTTAAGTTTTGCAATATTTTGGTTACGTGAGGCAAACTCAAAATGCTTTTGTCTTGACGGTGACAAACCACACTTGACTGTGTGATACCGAGCTCTCCTGATACTCTCCAAGTACTACTCATTGGATTTGACTCTATGGCTTGGAACACGGCCTCTGAATCGAAGTTTATAGGATGATTTTACCTGATTGCCTAGTTTATTGAAATCCGAGCAAATTTTTTTGTAACATCTGATTACTGTATTGTGATTAATTGCGCCTTCATCTTTTGTATAACAAAAGTTATTGCTTGTTTCTATGGTGCTATGGCTCAGTTCGAACTTGTAAAGTTGACTCAATCAACATTATGCGTTCATTTGTACGGTTTTAAAATCGCACACAGATGGAAGCACTTTACATAGTCCCAATGCACCAACTACCAGAATGCTACCAACCACAGCAGGTATCTTGAACTGCTATGATATAAACATTGCAAACTAGCAAATACCAAAATATTACAAAACTTTTAAGGGGTTGTGCCTTTGGGGTAGTGGCTAACATGCTCTATGCAACATTGTACAAAACGAGTTCGACGTCTAGTCACATTCTTACGTTCACTTGGGGAATAGTCACTTGGGAAAGTTATAAACCTTCTTATTCTCCTTCACCATCTATGGGTGAAATAGTACGTTTGATTGTTCTTCTACAAGGTTGGCTTTGGCATAAAATAACCCATGAAGGTTTATATGCCATTAAACAGAAATCAAAGTTTTCGACTCACTTTTTTTTTAATAATTTAATAATCACACCTCGCCCCCCCCAAAAAAAAAATTAGAAATGAAAATTCAGTATTAGATTTTGAAATTATATTTTAAAAATCCTCTAAAGTTTGTATATCAACCGAAGAGTGGTGGTACAGATTAGGGTCCTATCTTTTGGTTGATAGGTTTGAAAATTTTAGTATATTAGATAAAATTACTTGAATCAAATAAATTATTAGTATTGGATTGGAATACTTGATACCAAATAACTAGGCAAACAGATGATGGTTATTAAGTATTGCTTATACATATTGGGAACTCAAACACAATATGTCCTGGGTATAGTACTAAACTACATGTGATGGTGAGGTTCAGACTATTCCTTCATTGTCATTACTCCCAAGTCTACTGGGATCCGGAGTGGAATTACTTGCTGCGGTCCCATCTATAGTTTTAACAGGCCTATCAGAAAATTATTTGTATTAAAAATAGTCACTTAATTATATAATTTTTACTAAGTATTATAATTAGTCACCGAGCTATTGGCCTAATGATTTGAGTGTTTGCCAATGGTCCAGGAGACTGGGGTTCAATCCGAGGTCGAGTCATACCAAAGACTCAAAAAATGGTACTTAATGCCGCCTTGCTTAGCACTCAGCACTATAAAGTGAGGATCAAGAGTAAAGTGGAAGAATTCTGGGAATGGGGTAGCACCCTCCCTAACATCTCAGTGTTGTAGCTATTGAAAAGGGGGCCTTCTGGTCACCCTCGGCTAAGGTCGCCTACTTTATTTTATTTTTACTTATTATTAATTACTTGAAAACCATCTGCGTGCAACTAAATGATTATTTTGCCCAGTCGAATACCCCGACTGCTTCTCTGCAGAGGGGTAAGACCCCCCCCCCAACGAGTGTCCTGGATATGGCACTAAACAATCTGATGGTGAGGTTCCAGCAATGCTGGAGCTTTGGGGAATGCGGAGTACCCCTTCAATTCTATCGCTCCCAGGTCAACTCTGGCCCGAAGTGGTAGCACCTGATTGGGTCCTATCTATGGGTTAAATAGAACTAAACCGTGCTTGTTTCGCTACACTAGTTTTTGCATTTAAACTGCGTATTTATGCTAAACTGAATTATTTAAAATAAAACTGTTTTAACATTGGAACTGCGTACTAGTGCTGAACTGAATTGCTTGAAATAGAACTGTTTTTGACGTCTAAACTGTGTACTGAACTGAATTATCTGGAATAAAACTGTTTGACATTTAACTCTGTGTATTGCCCAGTCAACTGGAGCTGTAGAATACACTGACTGCACCTCTGCAGAGGGGTAAGACACCGTCCCTAACTAGTGTCCTGATATGACACTAAACAGTCTGATGGTGAGGTTCCAGCAGTGCTAGAGCTTTGGGGAGTACCCCTTCATTGCCATCGCTCTCAGGTCCACTCTAGTTCGGAGTGGTAGTACCTGATAGGACCCTATCTATGGGTTAAATAGAACTAACAGCATTCTTATGCTAAACTGAATTGTTCGAGTAAACTGAATTGCTTGAAATAGAAATGTTTTTGACAATTAAACCGTACTTACATTTAAACTGCGTGCTTATGCTTAACTGAATTATTTGAAATAGATCTGTTTTTCGACATTAAAACTGTATTTACACTTAACTGAATTGTTATATATAACTGCTTGAATAGTTTGAAATGGAAATGTTTTTGACAATTAAACTGTGTACTTATGCTAAACTGAATTGTTTTAAATAGAACAGATTATTTACGTAAAAATGGATTTGGCGTTAAATAACCTACAAAGGTTGATATGCCATAAAACCCAACAAACCAAACCAAACCAAATGATAGATGCAACCATATAATTGAGTTGAAATTATTAATATTGAATAGAAACCATACAACTATGTGCAGATGAATTGTATTAGATAGAAATCACGGATACCATAAGTATGAGAGAAGAAATGATTATGCGCAAATGAAAAAAAGACAACTCAAAAAAATGCCAAGTATCATTGGAAGCAATTATGATTACAATAAAACATTTATAAATAAAATTTTGACATGCAATAACCCATAACGAGTTGATATACTGTTAAACTAAATAACAAATGAGATAATACCACCGCTTTACTGGTTCAAAAGTGAATGAGATTTATTTAGGGGAAAGATTTTTTTAATCTTGTCCAAGAAGACAAACCATACTCTAAATATTTTCACTGTACTAATGACCATCTGAAAATTTCTAATATTAATAAGTGACGAAAACATTCTCTTTGCTTTTATCGATCTTGTCTTGAATAATTCCAGTGTATAAATACAATATCAGATTAACAAAGATCTTGTAATTTAGATTATTTCATGATCACACACTTAAAAAAAAAACGGAATTAAATTTAAGGTTCAAATATTCGAAATACCTTATCGTAATGGAGATTCTGACTGAAATCACATCACCACCGACGTCACAATTGTCTTAGTTATTTTCGTTATATTCTCAATGATTATTAGATAATCGTAATGTAATGATTAATTAGAATCTTAATTATTAACGATGTTTCTGTGGGTAGTCCTTATGGATCATGAGCTGGACTGCAACATTCTTAGTAAGCGACTTCGAGCTCCTTTCACGGTACTGCGTTCACTCTCCGACGAATATCCAGGCAAAAAGGTATGATCTACTTACCCACCCCCCAAACTATGGGTTAGATATTACCGTTACTGTTTTTCTATAAAGATGGCTTTGGTATTAAATAACCTACAAAGGTTGATATACCATTAAAAAAAAAGTAACGATGTCTATTAAAATCTAGCAGGGTTGGATTTGCTTCCAAATAGCCCATGTTATTAATGCGTTTAAAATCTTGCAATGTGAGTTAGATATTACAAAAACATGTTTACATAGTATATAATATGGATAATTTATAAACTGGTTTTAACAAAACCGGATTTTTGTCCGGTCAGCTGGGGCTATAGAATACATCGACTGTATCTCTGCAAAGGGTTAAGACCTCCCAACGATTGTACCCCATATGACACTAAACAATCTGATGATTAAGTTCCAGTAATGCTGGAGCGTTAAGGAATGCAGAGTACCCCTTCATTGTCATCGCTTCCGGGTCCACTGTGGCCCGTAGTTGTAGCACCTGACAGGGTCCAATCTATGGGTTAAATAAAACAAAATGCTAAACCGAATTGTATGAAATATAACTGTTTTTGACATTGAAACTGTACTTATGCTAAACTGAATTATTCGAAGTAGAACTGTTTTGACATCTGTGTATAAACAAACTCTATACTTTTATTAAACTAAATTGGTTGAATTAGAACTGTTTGACTAAACTGAATAGCTTGATATAGAAATATTTTTGGTAATTGTGTACACTGAATTGTTTGAAATAGAACCGTTTATTTGTATAAAAACAGATTTGGTATTAAATAACCTACAAAGGTTGATATGCCATAAAACCCGTACAAAACAAGACCAAACCGGATTTAATTAATAGTTACCTGGTATCATTGAGAGAAAAAGCTTGATGGGGGTTGTACGAGAATGTTACGAGCTGTATGGAACAAATCCTGGAAGCAACCTCCTACCAAATAACAGTTGCACGGTCACTAGATCTAATGGACCTTTCACATGAACGTGCCAGTGTTGGACGACCAAGAAGAACATACTTTCAACAGCTCAGTATGGACACAGGATGTAGACAAGAAGACCTGCCGGGAGCGATGGATTAAAGGGGCGATCATATATATATGAGAGAGAGAGAGAGAGAGAAATCCGAGCCAGCTGCTCAACTTGATGATATTGCTTTATTCTCAAACTTTTAAAAGTAATTCAATGTATGATTTTATAAAGAAATCAATTAAAATAAAAATAAGTGTAATCTTTCCATATGCGTTCTTAGGTAGTTTCGTTAGTCTTTCAGATTTATTTCTTATTTTATTGAAACTAAAATAGTTGCGCCTAGAGTGCGCATATTTATGCAGCTATAATTAAAAAATTGCTCAACAGTTGCTTATCAGCCTTTCACTATCGAAGCTTTGTTTTCAGTGGCCGAGGTCTTTACCCGTTTAAGGGCAGAAAGTTGTGTCATAAGCATTTTAATTTTGAAAGCTATCGAGAAAATGATCTCTCTCTCTCTCTCTCACGCGCACAAAAAGAAAGATCTGAAATGATTGACAAAACAGTTGTCACAATTTACTTTTTAAAGCTGAACTAAATGACCTGTCTGCCCAGCCGGAATAATAGATCTATTTGAACCATAGTTAGAAACCTTATTGATACTACCACAACACGTCAGTGGACCTGGGAGCAATGGCGATTAATGAACTGGAACTTCATTATCAGATGCAGTTTATGCAGGACATAGAACTGAATTGTTTAAAATAGAACCGTTCATTACATTTAACAGGGTGTAAACAAATGACTGACGTTTAATTGAATTGTTAATGATACAAAGCAAAACTTGAAACCATTTAACTTATTTTGCCTAAACTGAATTGTTTGAAATAGAACCGTTTTTGACATTTAAACTGGGTACTTATGCTGAACTGATTTGTTTGAAATAGAACTGTTTATATGCATAAAATGGATCTGACAATGGTTGATATGCCATAAAACCAAACTCAAGCTATCTGTTGAATAGAGCCACTACTGTTCTTTTACACCGGAGGCTTTGGCATTGAATAACTCACGAAGTTTGATATGCCATTAAAATTAAGTAACCTAACCTAAACTTTATTGATTACACTGAAAAGTGTGTATAAGCTAAAACCAAATAGTCGCGCCAACTTAGTCTCAAAATTTCTGGAAAGATTAATCGCTCGGTTAAAAAAAATGTGGAAAAGGGAATTTTAATCATCAATGTTATTCAACTTTGAGTAAATCTTCAAAGATATCCCAAGTATCTTTGAACTTTTGAATGATAAAATATTACCTACAAGTTTGTTTTTTTTTTGTTTTTCTAATTTACTTTTACGTTAGCAATGATATATATATATGCCAGTGTCGCTTTCTTGAAGGCTATAATTTTTGTATTACGAGAACATTTCAGAAATGTGTTTCTGAAATATCTAAGTTTAGTGCAATGGCGACAAGGGAGGTTTCCTTGATAACTGAGGGGTGGGGTGAAGATCAAGGGACCGAGGCGACAGTTTGGAGAATATTTCGTGTAACTCTGAAATATCTTTAAAAAATTTTTTTTTTAACCTTCTATGCTAAACTTCGGCTTGCATAATAGCAAGAATGAGGTCGTAGATTTCCTTAGAGATTTCCAAGCTTATTTTCTTAGCATTCTGCTGTCAATGGGAAAAAATACCGGAGAAAGAAATTAAGAAATATGGCGCCCAGATAAATTTATTCCTTTTTTTTTCCCCCAATCGGCTTTCTCATAAGCCATTAATTTCCGTTGTGCCGATACATAGACTTGACATCAATAGCAAAGAGAGCCTAAGAAAAATCCTAATACCACACAGAAAATTTTTTTGAAAAATATTAAAGATGGTGTTTTTTTTTATTTTGTTTTATTCGTTCACTTTTAAAAATTTGCTTATTACAAAGAATACCTCTTCCTGCATGATTTGTAGAGCAGCTGGTGTGTTTAACCAGACTTCTCGGAGGCAAAGAATGGTGAAATTGATTCTTAATCAGAGCTTCTCCTTTATTGCTTTTTATCTCTGTAATTTTATGCTGTTGTAGATTGATCCCCCGCTTGAGTTATGATCAAAAGAAATAGCAGCTTATCAGTGAGGTTTAGAATATGATGAACGTACCTTCTGCAGAGTGGTAAGACCAAACTAAAAAGGGGTGTCCTGGATATGGCACTAAACTGCATCTGATGGTAAGGCCAAATTTCTGGAGATCTGGGAAGTGTCAAGTAATCTTGCGTTTCTTTTAGGATCCTCTGATCCTATTAGGGTCCCATCTGAGGATCGAAAAGATCTATTAAAAAAAAACTATGCGTTTGGGATAGGAATTCTTGAAACAATACAACTGTAAATTATTTTGTATTATATTTTCTTGGAACAATAATTGAAGCATTGTCTCATCAACCGAGATAGACATAAACTCACACTAGCGAAGGCATGAACAGCTATAGATAGGCTATTGGTCATATGAAAGTCGAACCTGACCGATAAAATAAAGCGCAGTTTTTCCAAGCTGCGGCTGTGTCGATACTGCTATATGGATGCACTACACGGACGCTAACTGAACGGATGGAGAAAAAGCTTGACGTCAATTACACAAGAATTCTGCCAGCAATATTGAACAAGACCTGGAGGCAGCACCCCACAAAACGGCAGCTATACAGCCACCTACCACCCATCATGAAAACTAAGTTAGACGAACCAGATATGCAGGAAACTGCTTGGGAATCGGGGACGAACTCATAAGCGACATACTTCTGTGGACCCCTTCACATGGACGCGCAAAGGCAGGATAACCAGCAAGAACCTCTATACAACTGCTCTGTACCGATACAGGATATAGCCTGGAAGACCTCCCGGAAGCAATAGGCGATAGAGACGGGTGGCAAGAGAGGGTCAGGAAAATCCGTGCTGGCAGCGCGACATGATGATAATTGTTCACTAAGAGTTGTTTTTAGATGCCAGAAGCAATATAACTGTGTGCAAACAAATAATAATGATGATTATTATTATTAATGTAAATAATTAAATGAAACCATACAGCTGCGTGCTAATTAATTATATCATATAGAAATACTTAATTTAACTATGTTCATAAAATAGAAACTATGAGAAAATGTAGCTATAAACATATAATGAAGGCGATTAACTAACCTCTAGGATAAAATAACCCGATACAGACTGAAATTCCATTAAAATCAGTTAAAATCCAACCAAAATAAATAAAATGGGAGAAAATAGTGACAATTATAAATAAAAACAGTAATATTGATAAAACATTGTCTCTACTGAAGTATATCAGTTAATCTTGGTTTGTGTTATGCAAATGTATGTGTATTAGTCAATTTTCTATTTGCTTCATGTAAATCCGTCTGTCCGCACATATATCATTGAAAACAAAAGTCTACGTTTTAAATACTTAATGATACTCCTATACAAAGTATTTAACTTTCCTGCGTGTATTATATTTACTCACTAATAACCTTTATCTGAGTAATGGTGATATGTCTTTTGCATAAGGTTTTTTAAAAGCAAGTTTTAATAAATATCCAGGTCATTCATTTTTAATTTTTAATCTCTCTATATTAGTAGTTAATTGTATATGATTTAAAATAACTCAGTATGGTCTAAGCGTTAAAAGAAATATTCATAATTTCTTAAATTTGCCTTATTTGTTCATTTAGCCGTAACTCGGCGAGACAAAATTCTTGTGTTTATATTTATCGGAACAAAATGGAAAGTTCGATTTTTGGAATTGTGCTGTACAAGCCAGTCTGGGCGTCGCTGGGCTGGGGGACACTCCGACTGGCTGTATTTCTGGGCACACAGATCAGGTCTGGTGTGGCTTGGTTTCAGTGGTTGTCGGTCAAGACCGTCTCGCATGTCACGTGCGCTATGACCAGCGCCCGTCTTTAGGGTTATACTAACGGGGCGCATGGCATTTTTGGAACCGTCGGGCGTGTCTGGGCTACGGTCCTGCGCCTGGCTCCTACAATGAAAAAGGCCTTGTGCCATACTTGTGCGTACATGGGGGCACTCGACTGTATAAGGTATATCTGAAAAATAACGAGACTTGATACGCTGTGTAAGCTATGGGAGAAAGGGGAATAAGCGAATTTTGTTTATATTTCCTCGTATTCAGGTCGTTCTGCAATGAGAACAAAGGAATGAATAAACCTGAAATTTTTGGTGTCCTGATATTAAACTATCCGATGGCGAGGCTCTAGCCCGGGAGTTTTAGGGAATATGGAGTATTCCTTCATTGCCATCGCTCTCAGATCCACTCTGACCCGAAGTGTTAGCACCTGATGGGATCCTATCTATGGGTCAAATAAACTGTATGCAAATATTTGACTAATGCCAAAACGAATTGTTAGAAATAGAAGAGGCGATCAACAAGCAGGTTAACGCCTTGTGGTTAACATAGGGGGTATGTAGCAATCGTCGATTCACTGTTCAAATAATTGCAAGTCAGCTGGAGATGACAAAGAACAAAATTTGGAAGATTATCATCGATGATTTGGGTGTGTCTGAAAAGTAATCGCTCTGGGTGTGCTGAGCATCCGGCAGTTTTTCGCCGTGAGGAATATCCATCCTGTCCACTTGTTCTTATTCCGTGAGACCCTCTTTTCTTCAAGCTCAAGGGATCATCAATTTGAAGGTGTGGGAGGCCATCACGAAGGCTCTAATGACATTGCTGAAGGACATCCCAAAAGAATCCTTCCAGTAGGGCATAGAAGCATAGAAGAGAAGGATGGAAAAAGTGTACTAGATTTTAGGGCGATAACTTGATGGGAAAAAAAAACATTGTTTGGAATTGAAATAGATATGGCGGTACCAATCCCGTTACTTTTCTGTCACTTCAAGTATATATTTTGCTAAAGATTCCTTAATCTTCGAAAGAACTAGTTTTATCAATTTATACCTTACATTTAATTTAATTTTTAATGTGTAGTAAACGTTTTTACTACTAATATATATATATGGCTGAGCGGTATGATACTAAGTCTAACGTAAAGTTGGGTGGGTTTCGATCCCAGCTTCACGCGCCCTACCAGTCAAGCCACACTGAAGAGTTGTGATACAACGAAACAGTCTGTCTGTGGATAACAAATAAATATATATAAATATATATATGAAATGTTCAATTTCCCTACTAAGAATATTAGCGTAACTTAAATTCGAAGGAATTATAAACAATGAATTATTTTTAATGGTCAGCTATATTTAGTTATGTCCCACAATGAAAGTGAACTTAGCATAATAATAAATCTTAAGCGGGAACTGTTTTCTAAAGTCTATGATTAAATAAATATAGTTAACTGAAACCAAACTTGGAAAAATACTGACTTCGGTATTAAGTAAACCAATAAAAATTTTAAATCATAAAAACAATTGCGAGAGTTCGTATCACGCTTGTACTTTGTTTCAAACGTAGAATGTTTCTCGCTATGGTAAATTGATGATCCAAGTGAGTTGTGATAAAACAAACCATAATAGTTAAAAAGTAAGTATGGAAGAACATACTCATAAAAATTGATAATGATTTTCTTCGAAGTCATTTGCCTTTATGAAAAAATGTTATAAAAATCTATTTTTTTTTTTGTTAAATTAAATCAAATATAATTGTAAAATTATCAGTGTTTGCGAACGAAGCAATAACATTTTTTCCATATTTCATTCTGGTGAACTAATTGAATTTTAGATCGCATTTCTTTGCAATACGTTCAACCCAATCGACGTAAAAAGGTTTAAATCAAATTCTGCGATTCTAAAAGATTTTTTTTTTTTCAGATATCAGTGTTTTTTTTCTTTTTTTTCTCGGCAAAGTGTCAACCATACGCGAGAGAATGCCCATAGTGCAGTTGTTAATGTGCTGGAGTGATAAATCATTGTAAGCTAGATCTAGTCACACTATTACGTTCACTTTCGGATAAATAATGTAAGGAAAAGTACAAACCTCCTTATCCTTTCAGCCGAGTCGGCTGGGACTTTAGAATACGCCGATTGCATCTCTGCAGGGGTATAAGACTTCCACCAACAGATGTCCTTGATATGACTCAAAACAGTCTGATGGCGAGGCTCTATCCTTGGAATTTTGGGCAATATGCAGTTCCCGTTCATTGCCATTGCTCCCAGGTCGACTCTTGTCCGGAGTGGTAGTACCTGATAGGATATAATCTTTGGGTGAACAAGAACTGTTTGACTTTAAAATTGTGTGCAAACTAATGACTTAAGTTACAACGTAGTTAGAAACAAAACTATTTGACAATTTAACTGTATGTAAACAAATGACCGATGTTTAATTAAATTGTTAGTGACACATAATAATATTTGAAACCATTTAAGTGAGTGTAAACAAACGATTAAGACTAAACGAAAATATTTGTGTTAGAATATTTGTAACCATTTAACTGTGTGTAAACAATTGTAATACGTGTGCAAACAAATTAGTTCTGACTCCTTCAATAAAGTATTGCTTACAAATTGACTTAAAAATCAAGTATAACCATTTAACTGTATGCAAACAAATGAGCTCTGGTTAGTTTAAAAATGTCATCTACAAACTATATATTTATAAATCTTATATGATATTTATAAAGAGGATGTGGCATTAAATAACCTACTATAGTTGCTATGCCAAACCCAACTAACACAAACCTTATCATCCCAGCTATGGGTTTGTGGTGGTATGTTGTTTGTTGGATATTTTGATATTTTGGTCCCACAATATATGTTGGCTCATTATGGAAAAGCAAACGTAGTAAAACGACACGGACAAAAGATCATTCTAAACAAAACAGTGCAAACAAAATTAAATTTATATATCAACATAAAAAAGAGACATTACAAAACATTACGAATATTCTAATATTGTCTGTTGAATATTCCTGTGTGTGTGTGTGCGCGTGCGCGTAACTAACATGAATATTAAGGAAAGGGACTAAATATTAAAAGTGTCTTGTAGACTATAAAATGTATGTGGACTAAGTATTTCATGCGAAGTATCAATATACAGAAATATAGCAATTTATTCTTAGAGGAACGTATCTTCTCCCATTTTGGTTAATTGTCTCTTTCGGGATTTGACGAAATTTCTGAGGCTGTGTTCGAGGCTGGAACAAGTCTAACCGAAAAGGCAGAACAGGAAAGAAAAATGTTGCAGAATGTATATGCACTCATGTTACGCGTATTGAGTTGTCTTACTAACTGGCAAAGTCAAGCTGTTTCTGGAAGTCAAAACGGAGAGAGAGAGAAAGAGTGTGTGTGTGTGCTATCTCTGTAAGTTAGAATGTGTGAGAGAGAGAATGCCGTCTCTGGAAGTTAAAATATGAGAGAGAGTGCTGTCTCTGTAAGTCAAAATGGAGAGAATGAATTCTTGGAAGACGAGAGTATATATAGGCAATCCTTGTCATGTGGTTGGCTCCACATGCGCGGGATAAAATCAAAGGTGCAGACGTAGTTCTGAACACAAATCACGTGACTTTCCTGACCCATAGGTTCCCGAGACTGATTAGTTTACCGACGTCCATCATTTTTGTTTGGGGAACAAGTCGTATCACGCCTATTTTAAAATATTGGAGTGTAAATCCTATAGGTTAAACAGTACCACTACTATTCTTCTACAATGATGGCTTTGTCATTAAATAACCTTCAAAGGTTTCTATATCATCAAAGAAATAAAATCAACCTCTTAAGCAATTAGTGGGAAACAGGAAAAAAAACCCTTCAGTTGTACGTACTTAGCATATTTAAGTAATCAGAATTTCTAAGGCTAAGTACATCTATCTATTTATTTATAATAGTTATAATAATATTGCAACAAAACGTCCAAGGCGTTTGTTGCTCGGTCAATAGGATTTAGAATACGCTTGCTGTATCCCCAAACAGATCAAGTAAGACCCTTCCCTGAAGAAAATGGTGTCTTGTACATGATACTAAATTGTATTAGGCGGCAAGTATCTGGTTCTGGATCTGTGAGAACTATGAAGTCAATTCTGGATTTCCATTACTCCCAGTTTCACGATGACTTTCAGTAGTAGTTTAATAGATCTGTTTGAAAAGTATTTGTGTTAGATAGCTATGTTATCAAATATCCCAGTTACTTTTTTAATCAAGAATTATTACTTAAAGTTATAATTGCTTATCAACGATAATTATCAATTCAAACAATGTAGGTTTATGGCACATATTTCTATTAGAAAGGAATTAATGGTATTATATAACTGTATGTAGATGAATGATTATTGATGAATTTCAAAAAAGACAATTAAAAATACAATCATGGTTGTAATGAAATATTTTGAATTTAATCGAGTTTTGTTACTAGATATATACGATATAATTAAAGCCATATAAAGGATTGAAGATTGTTAGCATTAGGCAGCATTAATTAAAATTCGCTGGACAGTATTAATTTAAATAGAAAGGCTAATCGGCCACGATCTTTGGTTTTCAAAAAATAATTTCATAGCCCAGTTGGCCCGGGATGTAGAATAGGCCGACTGCATTTCTGCAGAGGGGTAAGACCCCAACCCAGCAAAGAGTGTCCTCGATATTACACTATACAATCTTATGGTGAAGCCCCAGTCCAAAAGCTTGGAGGAATGCAGAGTACCCCTTCATTCCCACAACTTGCAGGTCCACTCTAACCGTTTATGGTCTCATCTATGGGTCAAGTAGGAAAGTTTGTAATTATTTTCTATGTTCGAAACAATTTAACTGTGTGCAAAAAATTACTGATGTTAAATCAAGTTATTAGTATTACATAGCAGTACTTGGAACCATTTAACTGTGTGCAAACAAATGTGCTGAAACTCGTTTAAGAATGTTACCTACAAACTATTAGTTTATAATTATTCTATGGTGAAATGTGGGAAGGAAAGAGAAGTGAATTAAAACAGAAGAAGAGATTTAACGACACAATGAAATATTATCTGAAACAATCTGAACTATCGGTGGACCAATAGGAAAAAATGGCTTTAGATAAAAGTAAATGGCGGAAACTGATTCACGAAAGCATAGAATCCTTTGAGAATAGCCGTATGCAGTACAGCGCTTAAAAACGTCTGATTCGCAAAGGCGAACAGGATCCAGCACTGGGTCTACAAAGTCACCCCGCTAACTGTGACATATGTGGAAAATTGTGCCTATCTCTTGCTGGTCTCAAATGCCATCTGCGTAAATGTGCAAAATCTATCTTGCACTCATATAATGTCACTGCAAACAAAACTGATCGGTTGTGCCAATTCTGTGGCAAAATCTTTCGCAGTTTGGCTGGCCAGAAGAGTCACCTACGAACACATAAAATTTAACGGGGGAGGTGGAGGAGACATGAGATAGAGGAAGTGATCACTCTCGAAACCGAGAGGACAGCCATCATATATAATATATATATATATATATATATATATAGGATTTGGTTTAAATAGCCTACAATGGTTGTATACTATAAAACAACCAATCAACATAATTTCAAATATTTTATAAATAAAGATACGCTGGTTTAAGGTACTGACGCTACTGATACTAGAAGAGTCTTATTGTAACTTGCAGTCGTCTTGTCATTGTAAATCAGTCACTCGACAAACCAGTCTTCATCCTCACCATGGTCACGCTATTTTACATAAATCAGCTGATTTTTCCGCCGGACACTTAGATATAGCAATAGCAGTAAGTAATCGTTTTCAACAGTTTCCCTGACATTTTAAGAAAATAGATGAGGAATTTGTCACACTTCACCGATAATTTTTTTTGTGAATTCTGATTAATCAGACAAAAAACAACAATGACTTGTTTTATTATTATCATTAATCTTTTCATCATGAATAATTAATATAAATGAATTCATTAGTAAACAAACACAGGTCTAATAACATTCAATCATTTCACAATAACTCACTTCAAAAATTAAATTTAAATTTTCATTAGAGTAATAATAGGCTCAACAGTGCTTTGCATCTTCAACTACAAAAGCTAATTTCAAAGGCCGTGGTCTTTACCAGTTTTAGATAGAAAAACTTGTGTAATAAGGAAAGCTGCCAACAAAACAATCTTATTCCTAAAAACTCACCGAGTAAAGATTGGTTGGGTTTTATGGCATATCAACATTTGTAGGTTATTTAACGCCAAATCCATTTTAATACCAATAATCAGTTCTATTTCAAACAATTCAGTTCTGCATAAGTGCACAGTTTCATTGTCAAAAATATTTCTATTTCAATCTTTTCAGTTTAGTCAAATAGTTCTAATTCAGCTAAATATAGGTATAGCCTTTGCTTACACATAGTTAAATGTCAAAACAGTTCTATATTAAACAATTCAGTTTACCGTAAGGACCTGATTTAAATGTAAGTACACAGTTAAATTAGTAAAAACATTTCAAGCTATTCAGTTTTAATCAAACAGTTCTAATTCAAACAATTCAGTTTAGCATAAGTATGCAGTTCAGTTCTATTTCACCCATAGATCGGGCCCTATCAGATGCTACCATGCCGGGCCAGAATGAACTTGGGAGCAATAGCAATGAATGGGTGCTCTGCATCCCCCAAAGCTCCAGCATCACTGGAACCTCACTATCAGATTGTTTAGTGTCATATCCAAGACACTCGTTGGAGGGGTCTTACTCCTCCGTGGAGGTGCAGTCGGTGTATTCTACAGCCCTAGCCAACAGGGCAAAATAAAGATTGGAAATGGCTAATAAAACATTAATTTCATAAATTTAATTTTTTGATGCAAATTAAATGATCTGTCCGCTTGGTCGGAGGGTCTTAGAATACGCTGACTGAATCTCATTCAGAGGGGTTAGACTCCCCAACAAAATGTGGTGCCCTGGGTATGACAAAAAACTACATCTGATGATAAAGCACCAAATCTGCGGAACTGAGGCGTTTGGTGTCATCTCTTCATTACCCTTACACTCAGTTCCACCCTGACCCGAAGTGGCCATACCTACTATGGTCCGATGCATTAGTCAAATAGATCTGTTTGGAAATTATCAATATTAGTTAGAATATTTGATACCTTATAACTAATTTGCATTAAGAACAGTTTCTTGAAACTATTATTAACTCAACAACATAATGAAGTTGTGTTGAGAGCACTGATTTCCTTAGTTCTCTCTCTCCCCATCCAATCCTATTATCCATCGCTTTTGTCAGGTCATCTAGGCAGCATCCTATGTTCCCACGAAGCCGATGTCAATCTTTGCTGGTCAACTAATACTGGCAAGTCAATGTGTAGGGATCCTTAAGAGAATGTCTTTTAAGAGTTGTTTCTTACTTCTCCATTAGAGCCCCGCTTGTTCATCTTACTTGGATGGTTTGTGAGATGGGAGGGAAAGGGTAGTACAGTTGCTGCTTTTTATGTAGGGGTATTTCCAAGACTTGTCACAGACAGCATGCAGCATTCTTGTGCAGTTTAGATTTAGCTTTTTTCTCGGTGTTTTGTTTCCATCCATATGCTACCTCCATACAGTTGTATGGACACTTTGGAAACAATTTGGAAGAAATCCTGTTTTATTAATCAGATTTCCATATGATTGATAGCCTATCCATAGCATCCCATGGCTTCATTAGGCGTATGTTGACATAACTTTCAGTCGATAAGATGTTGCTGTTGAGGTATTTATATTCGTCCACTTATTTTAGCTATTGGCTACTTTAAATGGAGATTTTTTTTCGTTTAAAATAGACATACTGTTTTATTTGCATTCACTGCTTGCTCTAGACAATGCAGTCGGAATTCTTCTTTGACTGGTGAATTTGTTAGAAGCCCTAGATCATATGCGTAGTCTTCATATGTCATAGTTTCTGTGGGATATCGTCAGCTTCTTGCTTTATTTTAATGAGAAACCATTTTCTTTTAGTTGTCTGAATTTTTAGACGAAGCTAGACGATTTTTATCGTTCAGGGTTTTCGTACTATTGTCATATCATAGTGATGTGAGAACTTTCAGTTTATAAGTCCACAGCAGGACACATAGTATAACGATTATAGGCGTTGGTTCCCTTTGCTTCTAAAAGAGAGAATCATCTGGTGGTCGCAGGTTCAATTCTGACTGCATGCGAGGAACAATACAGGAATACTCAGCTCTTATACCCGGTTAGAGTTAACGGATTCAGAACAAGCGAACCCCGTGGATTAAATAAGGGACGTGGTTCGAAGTTCCATGTGGGCTCCCAAGTTCGACAAACATCTGAAGAAGGCCGGAGGCCATATCGACCGAAACTTTATGAATATAAAAATAAAGATGAAGACAATAGTCCGAAAATCCTGAACGATAAAGATAATTTTCTTTTATTCGATCAATGGACATTCGTTGTACGTGGTCTTAGCACATTATTAATAAATATGGGGCTAATATATCTCTTTGCAAGATTCCATCGATAATATCAAAGAAATCGATGTCTCCATCAGGTTACCGAACCATCGCATTCGTGTTCTTGTAATGCATCATTTTAGTTGTAACAATATCTGGGGAAATCATATACAAGTAGTATTTATTTGCTACATCTTTACTTTGTATTGAATCAAATGCCTTAGAAAAATCTGCGCATGGTTGTGTTACCTCGAGATTCATTGTTAATTAGAAATTGTTATTTGAAAGCCTATATTTATTAGTATTACATAGGAATACTTGAAACCATTTAAATGTGTTAAAAGTTATTTGCATTACATAGGAATAAAGGAATTATCCTTTAAAGGAAAAAATTAAACAAATGTGAATGTACGTTGACTGCGATTCCCAGATCTCTTGGCATGAAATAACTCTAGACGAGTTATCATGCGGTTAAAATGACTAATCGCAGATCGATTCTGTTAGCAGTAATTTTGACCAATTGCAGATCGATTCTATTAGCAGTAATTTGACCAATCACAGATCGATTCTGTTTGCGGTAATTTTTTTCTCCGAGAAATAGATTCTTAAATACCGTTGCACGGCTGTAAGTGAATTCATTTTGCCTAATTCAAACAGAAAATATCTTTTCAACAACTTTAATTTTTTGTCCCCTGGGAAAATTGTGGAATAGCTGGTGTTGCTGAAAGCCTTAATAATGAATAACCGATTTCAATTCAAAAGTGTCCATTTTGAATACTTTTTAAATTAATTTTTTGATCTGTCTTTTGTTGCCAGCAAACACCCCGGGTTGTTTCGGGAATAATTTTATAATTAATTATTAAATAATCTGTCTTATCTGAATTTTACATTGCCCAGTAGAGTGGGGCTGTAGAATAAACCAACTGCACCTCTGCAGAGGGGTAAGACCCCACCGAATGAGTATCCTGGATATGATACTAAACAATCTGATGTCGAGGTTCCAGTGATGCTGGGGCTTTGGGGAATGCGGAGCACCCCTTCATTTCCATTGCTCCCAGATCCAGTTTAGCCCGGCGTGGTAGCACCGGATAGGGCCCTATCTATGGGTTAAAAAGAACTTAAGGCATACTTATGCCGAATTGAATTTTTTGAAATAGAAATATTTTTGACAATTAAACCGTACCTACATTTAAACTGCGTATTTATGCAAAACTGAATTATTTGAAATGGAACTTGTTTTTGACTTTGAAACTCTACTTACACTAAACTGATTTGTTTAATATAGAACTGTTTTGACATTTAACTGTGTGTAAACAAAATCTGTACTTATACTAACCTTAATTGGCTGAATTAGAACTGCTTGACTAAACTGAATAGCTTGAAATAGAAGCGTTTTTCACAATTAAATTTTACTTGCAGTTAAACCGCGTACTTATCCTAAACAGAATTGTTTGAAATAGAACTATTTTCATAAAAATAGATTTGGCGCTAAATAATCTATAACGGTTGATGTGTCATAAAACCCAAACAACCAACCAACCAAAGTGAATTTTACAGCGTATCACATGTTAGAATTCTACTGTTAGTTCTATAAAATTTCCAGTATTAGAAATATGATGTTTGGAATTCAGGAAGAAATAGGGTTCCATATTCCCTTTAAAGTAAATATGGTAATAAAATTAGACGTTTATTTTTCAATAAAAATTTATTTATTCAACAATTTGAATAATTCAGGAATATTTATATTATGCATATTAGAAATTGTCTGATTTGCATTAGGGAATTTATCAGGTGTGAATTTTCTTATGGAGTTGCTAAACAGGTAATATTCAAACTAGGGTGCAAGTACATACATACATATATATATACGAATATACTTTTCATATCTGTCGTATTATCTGCATCTTAGCCATTTTACAATTCAAAATTGTACAAGTAATATTCAAGACTCATTTCAGGAAATGAACTCTACTATAATTTTCACTGTTGACATCACTTATCAGGTAAATTTTAAAATTATCTATCAATAAATGATAGATTAGATTTATATAAACGGCCTTAGCTAAGTTTCACTCTCACGAGTAAACATCAGGCAACAAATGGAAGCTTAAAGCAAAGAATTTCTTACCATCTACAGCTTGTGGTGTAACGGTTATCGTGTAAGGAAATGGACACTGTTATCCGAGTTTAAATTCTGGACGAGACCGTTTGCATTTCATATCGTGCTAATACCATTGGAAAAGGTATGAAACTATCTGTTCTCTCTCTAGCTATAAATTATAAGGCAGTGTAGACTCTCTCACATTTGTATGGCAACAAGCCTAGGAGAAGGAAAAATTCTAAATTCGAACTTGTAGTACACCGCTCAAAGATTAATGGCATGCTACATCCTGCCACTGGCTAAGAGTTATGTATACTCTGTGCTATAACAGAGCTCTCTAGTAGCAGACCTTTGAAGGTTTATTGCATGGTTCAGAAGAACTAGATTTATTGAGTTTAATGTCTAGGGCTATTTTATGCATAGAGGTTAGAGAATTGCTACAATTCTACGTTGATATTTACATTTTTTGTGTTGTTGTTTCTTAAATTTAGAAAAAAAAATTGCACGCTTGCCTATCAAATGTGAATGATTTAAAGAGATTTCACTCTTGGGTCCCAGCAGGTACTCCAACTTCGAGCCCGAATGGACTTGGGGGAAATGACAATAAAAGGATACTCCACACTCCCAGAACATCAGAAATAGAGATTTACCATCAGATGCAATTTAGCGTCATACCTAGAACAACCATTTTTAGGGTGAGATCTTGCCCCTCCACAGGGGATGTTATCAGCATCAACAGGGCTAGAACTACTGGATGTGAGATATTTTTAGATGTTTGCATCTAGCGTGTTGGCAGGCCCCTAAGAGCCATATAGAATGTGATATGCAGAAGTGTGAAACGGCGATTCTCCAGATCCTCTGGCCCGGGACATTGAGTAATCTTGTCAACAGTTCATGAATACATGGGGAGGGATTTTCGTCTGGTATCATTGCGTGTTTAGCCGTTTCCCTCATGGCTCGTCTCTCGGTCAAAAGTTTCTCTTTCATGTCAATCTCTGGGTTTTGTTTTCTGTCGTGTCTTCAAATAATTTGCTTTCTTTTACTGAATTTCTTATTGTTATTGTCAAGGACATCTGCCAAACTTCCAGTTCTTTGCATGTCTGATTGAAATTTATCATGGGAGTAAAAAACTATTCTATTTTTAGTCATCGATTTGTGGGCGAAAACTGACATGACCATAGTGCCATTCATGAAATAGTATTAATGTTACATTCCAGACTGGTCACTGATGTATGCAATAACCTACTGCAACTGTCACAAAAATGTATTCAGTCCTGGTTTGTAAAATTCACTTTACTTGATTATGAAACCGTTTTGTTGCCTTAGCATGCAGTCATGCTTGTTGTCTTTAACTTACTTTTAAATAAGAATCTATTGGTTTGTTTTAATTTTACTGTACAAATAAATCTGCTATCCATTTTTCGAATTTCTTATAATTCTCCAAATGTCAGTTTGTCTGTCCGCGCAACTAATACTCAATTTTTCGTCCAACTTCAACCAAACTTTGGTTTGGTTTTATGGCATATTAATCATTGTTAATCATTTAATGCCAAATCCAGTTTATTCATTTATATTAGATATATATGATCTGTAATTATAAGTCAACATAGGTAAATACTTCCAATTATTGTGATGTATCACGAACAATTCAATTAAACGTCAGTGATTTGTTTACGCACTGTTAAATGATCAAACAGTTCTATCTCAAATAATCCAGTCTAGTAGAAGTACGCAGTTTGCACCAAGTTAAAATGTCAATTAGATTGTCTAATATGCTATCTAGGACATTTGTTGGGTGGGAGCGATACTCATCTGCAGAGATGCAGTCGGTGCATTCTACAGTCCCAGCCGACAGGGCCCAAACTTTGAGGAATTTTATTATTTCTGGAAATGGTTTAAAATATACAAAAAGATCTGTTTATAGGTTTTTAGTTGTGATTTCGAACTGTGGGTTCCCTCGTGGCATGGTGGTTAACATACTGGACTACGATATCATATTAACGATTTCAAATACTTGCCACGTCATTACGTTTAATTTCGGATTTATGCCCTTGGGAAGAGTATGGGCCTACATATCCTTCTACCTATAGGTAAATAGTGCTAAAAAGCCCTTCTAAAAGGATGGCTTTGGCATTAAATGACAAACGAAGTTTTATATGCCGTTAGATACAAATCCTCTCACTGTAGCTTTCACTGTCAAATATTGTTATTAGAGGTAAATTATTCTCTCCCTTCTATATGTAACACTCCAGTAACGCCGAATGCATCTCAGTTGAGGGATAAGACACCCTCCTCAACGTATGTTCTGGATATAACAGGAAACCAACCATCTGATAGTGAGGCTCAAGTCCTGGAATTTTGCTGAATATAGAGTACTCATTCATTGCAATTAGTTCCAGGTCCACTCTGACACGGAGTGGTGGTATTTGTTTGGGTCCGATCTCTTGGTTGAATAAAACTCTTTGACCATTTAACTGTAATCAAATAACTGATGTCATATGGAATTGTCAATCTCAAATAGCAACAGATGAAACTATTTCACTGTGTGCAAACAAATGATTAAAATTAATTGGAATTATGCGTGTTTGAAAGTAATGACCTGAACCGTTTAACTGTGTGCAAACAAATGAGCTGTGACTCATTTAAAGATGTGGCCTATAAAGTATTTACAAATCTTATATATTTAGTATATATGTAAACAGGATTGGGGATTAAATAAGCTACAAGAGTTGATATGCCATAAAACCCAACTAACCAATATGTAATGTACTCTAACTTTGTTGCAACCAGGTTTCGTTCTGTTATGAGAAAATATCTTTATTCTCCTGTTGTTTGACCTAAAAATCACTTAGTAGCCCATTAAAAAAAGGGTTAATACTCATATTCGAAGTTTGGTAAATGATAAAATTAAATATTTATTTGAAGTATTTCATTCTAGGGTCTTTCGACTGTCCGAGATCTGTGAACGAACCTGAAGTTGTTTTCTCTACATGACGCTAGGTGGATACGTCAGTGGTTCATTTTAAATAAACTATATAATTAAATAAAACATCATTTTAAATATGAATAATTATATAATAAACCTTGATAAAAGCGACTCTACATCCTTTATTTTTTTAATAATGACCATCTTACCAATCTTTAATAGAGGAGTCTCCGTGGTGTAGTGTTTTACTGTGACATCGTAGTAAGCGAGTTCGAACTTCAATCGCAATATTATGTTCACTTTTGGACAAAAACTCTTGGAAAAGGTATTAACTCTCTTACTCTCCTAGCTGTTTGTTTAATAGCATCACTACTGCTCTTTTACAAGAATAACTTCGGCATTAAATAACCCATGAGGGTTGATATGTCATTAAGCGAAGGAACCTAACCATTATTGAAACAAGAATTTCTCTTGATAGTTTTTGTAACTTTACCGTTATATTACTTTGGATATCCGAACGTAAATTCACTTAGAGAAATGTCTGCATCTCTGTTAAAACCACTGATTTGCATAAATCTGAATAATTTTTCGATCGCTTCATAAAAAAAAAAAAAATAAGTCGATTTTAACGTAAGTTAAAATTATGAAAATTAAGATTACGAACCTATACAGCAAACCTTCAGATTGGTTCAGGCTTTTATGCAATAAAACAGCTGTAATTCTCTATCGCACTCACTCACTTGCATAAAGTCTTGCCTTAAAAAAAATAGGAAAATAAATTTTATATAAAGATATATCGGTTATTTCATACACTGAAGTACGAATTTTAGAGCGGAAATCAACAGCTGCACAGATGTAGTTGTAAATAAATCACATGATTTTAAAAACCATATATTCCAACCAATGGCAATAAAGACCAAAACTGAAATTTTGGTCTGGTTGAGGTTCGTTAATTATATTAAAAACAGCCAATGGAATGGCCGAATTTTTCCTGCTCTATAAATAAGATCGAACGAATTCTACGATTACATTCCTTAATTCACCACGCATAGTGACCTGTTGTACAAGATAAACTGAAGTTTGGCGTTGAGTCTTTGTTTAGTGTACTAACCAATACTTTTGTTTCTTTGAAGTTCTAACGTTGTCGACGGCAGATTAGAGGGGATCGTATTCGTTGATGGGAGCGGCAAGAGTTCGGTGTAATCGTTTCATGCTAGAAGAGAAACATCAATTACCGAAGCTGTTTCAATTATTCTTATCTAATGATGATGATGATTTTTAAATCCCGACAAGAGATAAATTACAATGAATACTTACAATAACTTAGCGCTTATACCCGGTCATGTTTAACAGAATTAGAACGATCTACCCACATGTATTGAATAAAGGGTTCAGTTCGAAGTTCTGTATAGGCTCCCGACTTCGACATAAAAGACTTGAAAGCCGAAGGATGCATCGAAATGTTGTGAAGATGAAGACAATAGTCTGCATACTCCAAATGATTCAGTCGTTGTCAAACCAAGAACACTCTTTGTGGAGGGGGTTGTTACTCCCTCTGATGGGAAGGCTGTCAGCGTATTCTTGGTCTGACCGAAAGGGAGGAAGTTTATTTACAAATATTTAATGGACTTTGTGAATAACAGACTAAATAGTAACATTTTTCAAGTTAGAAAAAACAGTGTGTGTGTTTGTGTAACATGATACATTTCGTGCCGGAAAAGATCTCTTTAATATATTGATGATAGCGAAAATAATATTCTTTTTATCTAATTGCATTAACAAAAAATATTTTTGGTTGGCAACTAGTTTTGACATATTTAAGTTATGTTGGAGGTACTGAATCCTTAAATGACATTGGTTTTCTCTTAATATTAGTGGTTAGTGTTCCGGGAGGCCGAGGTTCAATACCTGGTCAAGTCATATTCTCCTTACTTAACTCTCAGCATTATAAGTTATGAAACAAGAGTAAGTGGAGCCACCCAGAGAAAAGAGTTGTGCCCTCTCCTACACCTCAGTGTAGTAGCTATTGAAAGGGAGCTTTGGGTTGCACTAGACTACGGTCGACTAACTTAACTTTTACTTTTATATTATCCTTATTTTCGCATTTCTTGAACCCGCTCGTTTTCTGTTTTTTAGTTTCTCTTAATTTTTTCTCTTTTTTGATTCTTTCGCACTTCCTCCGTTGAAACGTTTTCCTTTTTTCTCTTGTAATCCAGATATTGACAGCCCAGTCGGCTGGGAGCCGTAGAATACAGACTACATCTCTGCAGAGTTGTAATACCCCTCCCCAACGAATGACATTAAACCAAATGATGGTGAGGCTCCAGTCCTGGAGCTTGGGGAATATAGAGTACCCCTTCATTGCCATTTCTCCCAGGTCCTCTCAGAACAGAGTGGTAATACTTGTTAGGATCCCATTTATGAGTCAAATTGGACTGTTTAATCATTTACTATCATCATCACGGCGTGCCACAAGCACGGATTTCCCTGACCCTCTCCTGTCACTCGTCGCTGTCGTCCATCACTCTCGGTAGGTCTTCCAGGCTACATCCTGTATCAGTACAGATTATCATTAGCTATATTTAAAACTATTTACCCGTGTTCAAAAAAATCATTAATGTTAAAATGATATATTCGTATTTGATAGTTGAACGTAGTTGCCAAAAAATTGTCAGTGGGGTTTATCAACCAATGATTATTAGTGTTAGAAAAATATTCAACATGAAAATTAGTTACCGCATTGAGAAAAATCAAAGATGTCTTCTGCCAACTAGCTCAATGGCAAGAAGTTGTTGAAAGAAGCTTTACTAGAATTGACCCTGAAGGACCTAAACAGAGAAAACTAAATATTTCGGTGGTATTGACGTACAAAAAATTCAAAAATTATGTTTAATCCTTTTGTTTCTGTATATATGTAATAATACACATGATCGCAGAAACTAAATCTGTTGTCGACGGTAGATTACAGTGGAAATTATGGGAGAGGCATTGTCTGGCTATTGATACAGAGTGTTTGTTTTAGTGATGAAGCTAGTCAACCACAGCAGATTCACTAAATTCTAGAGGCTTGTTTATTTCTTTAGAAATATGAACTTTTAAAGCTTGTGTGTTTGGTCTGTGGCCTCCTTATTATACCATTTCTTTTTCTCTCTCTGGATTTACGACTCCTGGACTCAATCTACAAGTCTCTCCACATCCGTCGATGGGCAGAAAAGTTCATATGATGACGTCATATTTACCGTTGATGACTTTTTTTGTGACAACATGGCCCTGAGAATGTAAAAACAATTCTGATTTGGGAAATTACTTTAAAATACAAATACCTGTTTAGAATATTGGGCAACATTTCTGCCATTTCAGTTAATCTACGTTTACGAAACTCTCCCTCTGACTCATTACGTAACCTTAGGTTTTTTATTTTCTTGATAAAAGACCACTTTGCTCCAACTAAAGCAAAAAAAGAAAACAAAAAAAAACATTTTCTCTTTTGAATTGTAAACTTGAGTTATAGTTATAACAAAATGAAATAGGCCGATAGTCTCTGCCAAATCTTAAATCAAAAAGCCTTCTCGAGAGAAATAAAATCATACCAAAAATTATAAAATGTAAACATGATTAATGCTATACAAAGCAATTATCAGATAGTTTTTGACATATTGTTAAAACGAAGTAAAAACTTCAATGAAAAAACTACTTAAAAAAAAACAAAACAAAACAAATATAAATGCACTGTGTACGTGATTTCCTACCCAAGACAAGATGTAATACTGTCAAAATCAGTCAATCAATCGAAATAGATTTCTGTAGGTCGAGATTATGTTGTCGGCGTTCAGGCCCAGGTTGAAGGAGAGTTTTTTTTAATGCTGATTTTCAAGTCGGATAATTTCTCTCATATAAGAAGAGTGTCCACAATCTTCTCGCATCGAATTTTGAGTCACAGCAAATTTATTATCGAAAAGACGGTTGAAGTTACGTATAGGACCGTTCTATCACAAATAAAATCACGATATTGAATGCTGATATTTATTTTATAGTCCGCATGTCCATTGGACGTGAAAGAATGTTTCAGCACAATATTTCTACTTCAACCTCTTCGCACCATTAAGACTTGTGTCTAAACTAGGCTTTTTAAATCTGAGTAAAAAAGCACCGGCTCATTGGCCTAGTGGGTAGTGCTCGCTAGTGGTCCGGGAGACCTGGGTTCAATCCCAGGTCGAGTCATACCAAAGACTTTAAAAATGGTACTTGATAACTCCTTGCTTAACACTCAGCAATATAAGGTACGTATCAAGGGTAAAGTGAAGCAATCCAGGGAAAAGAGTAGCGCCCTCCCCTATGCCTTGGTGTAGTAGCTACTGAAAAGGGAACCTTCTGGTCCCCCTCGATTTTGGCCGCTAACTTTACTTTTTTTACTTTTAAAGCCCGTTTAAAACTCACCAAAACAATTAAGTCAGTAGTGATCAGATGCAGTATCTTATCTACGCCCCCACTGCAGGAAATGCAGTCAGAAAATTCTAAGGCCCGCCAACAGGGCAAGAGTTTCAGGATAAATATATTGAATAACATGTCCTTTACATGGCCCATGATCACTTCCCTTGTAGTCCGGTTGAGAACTTTTCAGCAGACCTTTATGTAAGTTTTTAATATCGTCGATTTGAAATATTCGCGATGTGGCTTGGAACATGTCACTTGCAGCTGAATTAGAGACTACTATATAATTTACTCGGCTTAAAATTCTTGGCATCTAAATATCTACGGTGGAAATGTCTATGAAAATCTATCTGTGCCCTTGAAATGTAAATATGTTCCTAATCCCCAGGCTGTTGAGATGTTTGCATTTCCTGAAAATGATTTTTTTTTCTTCGAAACTTATGGCCTTCTGTGTCGGCATTTCCTCTGGTTCTGTTTTTACAATCAAACATCAACAAATATTTACTCCATTTTCGTTTTTGACATCGTCGAGGAAGACATGTACGTGTGTATGTATGAATGTGTGTAGATAAAATTATATATATATATAATCTCATTCTTCAAGTATTTTATCTCCCACCTTTTCCTGCTTTCTTGTCCCGGTCATTTTTGAGTAGAGGGGAATTTTTTTCGTGCCGTTATTATGCTAGTGATTTGGCAACAATAAAGGAATTTTTCGTGGATGCCAGCCAGAAATGATCGCATGATTTCCAATCGATAGTTTTGTTGCCAACAAGGCCTGAAGGACTCTAATCGAGTTTGGGTGGTGGGAGACGCGAAGCAAATAGCTGTCGGATATGAGAAACATTTTCACATTGATATTGCTGTGACAAGATACCCGGGTTGCATATAGGATTTAATACGCCTCACCCTCAGTTTCAGACTTTTTTTAAAAAAAAAAAGCTTTTAATATATCTATCCATCTCTTCTCCTAAAACGTGTCAATATGTGGTTGGCACACATAAGCTACCCATATAAAATTCCCTTGTTTGGCATCTTTATTTTTAGGGAGAGAGAAAAGAGCTTGGGGAAATTTTTTGGTGTCAAAACTGGCTTCTTTCTCTCTTATACAATCAGAACGAAATCATTTTTCTTCCCTCTTTACCAACCAGCATGATGTCTGAAACTTTGTTACAATACGTCTGTTTTCTCACTAATCTCTTTAGTTCTCTGTGATGTTTTATGTTTTTTAAAGCCTTTTTCTATTCGTGTTTTCTTTTGTTTGTGCCTGTCTGTTCTAATGTACATCACTTATTTCTACTTAGCCTTACACGTCTTTTCGTTTCATTCTGTCAATTTCTTATTCATTAAAGGCCTCGCACCATTTTCTGATGGAAAACAAGTGTCATGGATTTTCTGGTTGTTAAAAAAAAACTCTTAAAAGAAACCAAAGATGTTAAGGTGTCTTCACTTAGAATCGCCGCTTATATAGCCTTTACGGTTTTTTTCTTATTATCGATTGGACGCTATCAAATAACTTTTGTTTTGGTTAGTCCAGACTAACAGTGTAAATGTTATAAAATGAGAGCGGTTGAAAAGTTCTTTCCAACAAAGAGGACGATGACATATATTTTGAACATTTCCCTTAACGTCACTATTTAATAAACTAACTTGTTGTAAAATAGCGTGGTGAATGCTAAGATCACTATTTTATATAAAAGTAACGTTTTGTTGATGAGTAATGTCTGTCTTGATAAATACAGCTCCTGAGTAGATACTGAAAATACATCATGTGTTATATATATATATATATATATATATATATATATAGATCTTCATGTACACAATCAATATAATTTAATGCTAGGAAATTTCAATAAATATTAATAATTCAAAAGTGTTTACATGGTCAAATACTTGTATTTGTATCAATTTTTTATCTTATATTTTTCTAAAGAAAATTAACCTTCCCTGGTTTAAGAGTCAAGTTATATATATACATTTTTGCAATTGTTTGATTTTATAAAAATGTACATTTAGATTTCATCGTGGCTTGGTTTCGTGAACGAAGTGGGAATGGCCCCTATTTACTGCCGGCATGTTTGTATCTGACCAAACCAAAGTAGTATAGGCAGGCACGGTCGCAAAGGCTGCAACTGAAGTCCCTGTTAGGTTTTGATGGCATTGTGTTGCGGTTCCTTCTGTGCTTTTTTGTCCTTGAGAGTGACCTTGCAAGTGTTTTCAAAGAATGAAACAATCTTGATTGATGGTAAGACGCCAGGCATCATGGTTCTCAGCTTGTGCACACCAACAGTGATGGTCGATGTGACAGGTACCAAAGGATTTTTTTCAAACAATCCTTGCATCGTTTATTTGTTGTACCTCTGTTGCAATAACCGATGGAGAGTTTGTCGTATAGTGTGATCTTGGGCAGGCGATGTTTCCTCAGTCTAGAGAAGTATATTTCTCAGCGTAGCTTGAAATTCAGTTACATGGCTTTAATGTTGGTGATCTTCGCCTGCTCAAGGACTTCCGTATTGGTGATAAATTCCTTCTAGTGGATATTGAAAATAGTGCGAAGGGAGCGCTTGTGGAAGCGCTCGAAGAGTTGTCGACGGTGACAGAGCAATAGAGAATGGTGACAAGGACGATGGCTCTATAGACGCTAATCTTTGTGATCTTCCTAAAGTCTGTTGTATTACACGCATTTTGTATAGTCTGCTCAACACACTGCTCGTTTGTGCTAGCTTGTAATCGACTTCTTTGTCGATCTTGGTATTTGATATGAACCCAGGTAGATGAACCGATGATCCACGTTTAACTCAGTCACCACAATGTTGATGTGAGGAGGTCAGTTACTTTTTCCATGGTGCAGGCTGCTGAAATACCTCCGTCTTATGTAAGATGATTTTTATATGCAGAATAAACTTAGATTTACCTCGTATAAAATAGACAATATGAAAACTATTTTTATTTTTGAAGTAGTTATTTTTATTGGAGGGGCCTGATGTAAAAAAATAGCTTTGTTTTAAGCTATATGAATGAATTAAAAATATCCAGAAGCACCTCCACCGTCTTCATGGCTTAGAACAGGCCGATTGTATTTTCCTCAGAAGGCTAAGACCTCATCCAAAAAAAGGGTTGTTCAGTGAATGACACTAGCTTTCCCTCGGTGGTAAGGACCCAGTTCTGGAGCTCTGGGGAATGTGTAGTCATCAATTTGTGGCCATTACTCTCGGGTCCACTCGGACTCTATGGTTGTACCTGTTAGTCCAATATGTGAGTCAAATAGAACTGTTTGAAAATTGTTCGTATCGAATAAGAATACTTGAAACAATATAACTCGGTGCTAATTATTTGTAGTAAGAATAGTTACTTGAAGCTATTTTTACAAATGATTATTGTTAATTACTTGAAATGGTATAACATCTTGCAATAATTGAAACCATATTAATGTGTGCAAATAAATGATTATCAATAAATAGGAGTAGTTATTTCAAACTATATAATTGTGTATGAATTATTAGTATTAGATAGAAATACTTGAAATCATAATTGTAATTAAAGGATTATGAGTTAACTAATTGCTTATAAACAACAACGGTTTACATGTCGTAAAACCAACCAAATTAGATACAGTAGCTTCTTCATTATGAAATTAATAATTAATTAAATCTATAAATAAATTCAGTGATAGTCATGGCAAAATAAATCATGTATCATAATTGTTTAAATAAATTATGAAAACGAATTTGGTAATTCTGATGAAAAATATAAAAACACACCAAAGAGAGTAGAAATTTTTTGGCAACATCTTTCAAAGATCATTGCAATGTTCACTTGTGTAATGTTTGGTTCTTACCAAGATATTGACAAACAGGAGATCATTCATTAAGTGTAAATTTACGATGATGATATGTCGAAACGATTTATTTTTGAGTGATCGAATATGGCTCATCAAATGAATATAATTACTTTTCCCCCACGAAAGGTTTGTTTTTTGTTTGTTATCTTTTTAGCATTCGAACTTATTATATGATGTTGACAAAGATTGGACAACACTCCCGTGTAACGTGATCAATGTATAAAGTTGATCGAACACTTCAGATTTAACAACCGCCATAAAAGTGATAAGATACTCAACGTAGGCAAATCTGTTCAGCATATTTTTGGTTCTTTGTTTAATACTAATATCAACCTTCGAGGGTTATTTAATGCCGAATCCATCCTTGTAGAAGAACAGTTGTGGAACTATTTAACCCGTGGGGGGGGGATAAAGCTTTTAAGGGTATTAATCTGGAAGTGAATGTAATAGCGCTACAAAAGTCCGAACTCGCTTACTATGATATCGTAATCTAGCACATTAGCCACTACGCTGCAGGGATTCCCTCTCTGTATATTTCATGTAAAATTCAATGTATATTGTTGCCACCTCCCAATACTAGTGGCCCTGGTTTCCGGCTGTGTAACCGAAAAAAGAAGGTCGAACACGAGAACTTTCATATTTAAAGTCAGTCGTCTGAATTTCTGAGACGAAGCTTGATGATTTTTATCATGAAGGGTTTTCGGACTATTGTCTTCATCTTATTGTTATTTTCACATTTCAGCCGATATGTCCCCTGGCCTTCTTCAGGTGTTTGTCGGACTAGGAAACCTAGACGGAACTTTTAACTGCGTCCTTTATTGAATCGATGTGGGTCACCTGTTCTGATTCCGTTTACCATAACCGGGTACAATTGTTAAGAATTCCTGTATTGTTACTCGCCTGAAGTCAGGATTGAACCTGCAACCTCCTGATAATTGTCTCCTTAGAAACTTAGGGAACCAACGCCTATAACCAGCAGGACACATAGCGTAATGATTATAGGCGGTGTTTCACTAAACTACTTATTTGGAGACAAAATCATTCAAAACTTTCTTAAAACAGATGCAACCCATTAATATGATGATGATTTATGACTGAGGCAAAAAACTCAAAAAACGATAACATGTCCTGGAAGCTGATATAATAATTAAAAAAAACATTTATTTGGTGTCTCTAGCATAAAGGATGCACTTTTTACAGGACATGTTTCAAATGCCCACCATTGCGCTTGTCTCGGTAATAAATCATTATCATATTAATGGGTTGCATCTATTTTGAGACACCCCGTATGGTAATTTAATACGTCGTCGTATATCAAAACTATAATTTAGTGACATTTATTGCTTTTGTGTTATTTGGTTAGTTTCTTGTTTCTGTTTCCTTGTTACTTTTATTTCTTGGAGTTAAGAGAAAATGTACCTCTTTTTTGTCTTTATTTAAAAGTAAGATCATATTTCTCTTAAGACTGTTTTCTTTATCGAGTCTTATTGCTTCTAATGGATACTTTATTTTTGAGAGTTGTTGAATTAGATTTCTTTTAACGCCTTAGGGCATGGAAATGGAGTATTCATGGAAAAATTAAAGATTTCAAAACCAAATAATACCATTTCTATATAATGTTAGAAAATCACTTGTAAACAAAACTTTTCACTTTTCTTTTTAAGGAAAAGTGACCAAACCACTGAATATAAATAGATTAATTTTCTTAATATACTTTGTTATAAGTGTATGGTTATACCTAAAAGACAGCTTAATAAAAGAAAATGAAAATTATAACGTATACTTAAGTATTGGTGACCGTTAATCAAATCAAAGTAGCAATCTTATCGTCAGAGTTTAGAATACTGCATTCCTCTCAGAGGAATGCACAAAAAATAAGGTATCCTCGGTGTGACAGCAAACTGCATCTGAGGGTGAGGCTCTAGTTTTGGAGTTTGGGGAATGTGGAGTTTTCCACCAAATTAGGGTACCTGCTAGGTTCCCATCTATGGGTCAAATGGAACTGTAAAATCTTATATTATTATCAATATTAGATAGAATTGTTTGTGTGAAATAACCATACTACAAGCAATTTAACTGTGTGCAAAAAATAAATACCAATACTTGGAACCATTTAACTATGTTCACATAAAAAATCTCAAATTCATCTAAAAATAAAGTTATCAAGGGTTGATATGCCATTAAACCAAATTTTCTAAATATTTAACTGTGTAAACAATTGAGTTCTAATTCGTTTAAAAATGTCACCAACAAACAATTCGCTTCCGAATCAAATATTGATAAAACGCTCCAAAGCACAACATCCGTGTCTTCTCGGGTATTAGAGTCGGCCATTGGCGACTACTTTAACAGAGCGTAATATAAAAGTAAAAAAAGTAAAGATGGCGACCGTAGTCGAGGGCGACCTGAAGGCTCCCTTTTTAATAGCTACTACACCGAGGTGTAGGGGAGATCGCTACTCTTTTCCCTGAATTGCTCCACTTTACCCTTGACACGTACCTTATATTGCTGAGTGTTAAGCAAGGAGGTATCAAGTACCATTTTTAAGGTCTTTGGTATAACGCGACTTGGGATTGAACCAAGATCTGCCGGACCATTGGTGAAGACTCTACCCACTAGGCCAATGAGCCGGTCTAATATATAATATATTATTCGGAAGATCGTCTCTCTGTCTTTTACAAGGCTAGGTGTAAACAATATCTAGCCTTTTTAGAGACTATAGCCAATATGCTATGTCACCTTACCTTGTGCAGACAGAAGATAATTCGACATTCTTTGTTCGGGGAACTTGGTGAGAATCGTGGGAGTTGAGTTGTTTTTCTTGTTTTGTCTTTTTAATCTATCCCTACAGTGTTATTTGAAAATTTTATCTTTTAAAAGGCTCCTGGTTTGCCCAGTCGGCTTTGGCTGTAAAATATACTGACTGCAGCTCTGTAGAGGGGTAAGACCCCCCTCCAAGGAGTGTCCTGGAATATGACACAAAACAGTTATGCTGTACCTTTGGGGAATGCGGAATACCCATTCATTGCCATTGCTCCCAGGTTTACTCGGGGCCAGAGTGGTAGCATCTGATAAGGGTCCTATCTATGGGTTAAATAGAATTAAAGCGTGCTTTGAGTTAACTGTTTTTTGCATTTAAACTGCGTATTCATGCTAAACTGAAGTGTTTAAAATAGAATTGTTTTTAACATTAAAAGTGTACTTCACGAAACTGAAGTGTTTGAAATCGAACACTTTTGACATTTATCTAGTAGAACAGTTTGACTAAACTGAATAGCTTGAAATAGAAATGTTTTTGACAATTAAACTGTGTACTTGTGCTAAAATGACTTTTTTGAAAGATAACTGTTCCTGTGTATAAAAACGGATTTGGCCTTAAATAACGTACAAAGGTTGATATGCCACAAAACCCAAATAAACGCACACTTCCGGTGTAAGTATTGAAAACGCAAAAAGACGAAAGGTTCCCTCTAATTTGTTTTGCTTAATAGAAAACGGAATAAATGATTCCTCAACTTTTGTAATTATCTATATAGAGGATTTAGCCTAACTCACAAGGGTGGATATGCTGTAAGACACCAACCAACCAACCAGCCAAAAATGAGTTGTCCTTGTTATTACATTAAACTGCATTTAATGGTGGGATTACAATTCTGGTAGTCTGGGAAGTGTAGTGTACTTTTCAATACCATTACTCCCAGATCCACTTTGATCAGAAGTAGTTGAGACTCATAGAGGGTCAAATAGATCTGTCTGAAAATTAATAGATAGGAATATTTGATGTCATATAATCGTAATTTATTTGTATCGAGAATAGTTACTTGAGGTTATATTTATTTACTAAGGGAGGTTGTAATTATTATTATTTTACTCTTTTGAGAAATAGTTACTTGAAACCATGTGATTGTATACAAAGTATTAGACATATTTAAAACAATACAACAGTGTGAAGATTAAAGGATAGTGTAAGAAAACTGGATATCACATAACTGTGCCAAAAAACCCTTAAGAAACAACAACACAAAAATGAAAATATGAACGGACAATGAACATGATTCTTTGACCTCTAGGCACCTAAATAACCTAAATGGGTTTACATGCCCAAAAAATCATTTTACTAACAACAAAGTAGGACGTTGCTCAACGTTGAGTACAATATTTAAATTCGAAATTCATATTCAAAATATTACCATGGTTTTAAGGATAATCATAACAGGGCTAGTCTAAAAAATAGGCTTCCAAATTGGATATAATTATGTGACGTCATTGTTCGTAATGCACATTTTTTTAACAGGTGTCAGTTCTTAACAAGTTTCACATATACACTTTTATTTTTACTTTTTAAAATTTCCTGTGAAAACAAGAATGTCGTAAGGCAGAATAGTTTATTGGTTTGATGGTGTTTTGTTGGTTTTTACGTGATTAATTTTTGTAATAAAATATTAACTAAGGTTTCGTGTTTTTCATGATTTGCTCAATCCTGAATGAAAGCAAGTAAAAAGAAAAAAATATTGATGCAGATGAAGTTAAAATAATATCTATGAAATTGGTTAAGTCTATTGATACTCAAAGTTTTCTTTTCTTCTGTAATAACAGAAACGAAATAAATACGATAAACTAATTCAATCTTAAGGCTGAAATCTGCTTTTTTTTGTATACTGAAGAATAAAATCTGTCATTAATTTTCTTAGATCGAGGAAAGTTCCTATTCAGACTATAGATTATTCAGTTAAGTTTACTCAAAGCTTTTTTTTTTATTATTATTATTCAAATTCTTGTTGATATTTTCTGATCAGAAACGGAATTTTGGATGCCACAAAAATGAGCCCAAAATGATGACAATGCATAAAGATTTTGGAACGTTAACATAATAAAGAGAATTTGATTTACCTAAAGGTAAAAATCTTCTTGCTTACCACATATTAGAATGTTCTGGAAGAAGGTAATCTGATTCGGTATTCAAATTACGTTCTCGTCAAAACCGTTTCTTCATCTTACACCGCAACCATGGTCGCTGTCATCCATGTATCAGATATATCTAATGGTAAGAGTAGGGGAAGAAGTAACTGTGAATGTTCTAAAATATGAGCTTCTATATGGGTCAAATAAATCTGTTTAAAATTATTTGCATTAGATAGAAATACTTGATATCATTTAACTGTAAAAAATGATTTGTATTCAGTTATTTATATTCAAGTTACGCGAAGCGATAATTTTTCAAGGATTATTATTAGTTACTTGTAACCATATAATTGCTTACAAATTATTGGTGCTAAATTGGAATACTTGAAACCATATTACTAAGTGCAAAGAAATGGTTATTATTTGATAGAAAGAGTTAATTTTAACCATACTATTGTGTATAAATTTTTAGTATTAGATAGGAACATTTTATATCATGTAGCAATGGGCAAATTATTTGTGTTAGATAGGAATACTTTGTGTCGTGAAGGTAATTTTTTCAAGAATGTCTGTATTTTTTAAAACCACGCGCTTTGCGTAATCTTTATTTATTTATTGGCATTTGATAGGAATACTTGATACCATATAACTGTAAATTATTTGAGTTACCAGGGTTCAATCCTAGGTCGAGTCATACCAAAGACTCTAAAAATGGTACTTGATGCCGCTTTGCTTTACACTTAGCATTATGAGGTAAGCATTAAGGGTAAAGTATAGCAATCCAGGGTATGGAGTTGCGCCCTCCCCGACACCTCGGTCTAATAGCTATTGAAAAAGGAGCCTTCGGGTTACCCTTGACTAAGGTCGCTAACTTTACTTGGTTGGTAAGGATGATGATAAAAATCATGCGTTACTTGAAATCATGTAGTTATGTGCTAATTATTTGTATTAGAAATATATAACTCACACAACTCCCAACATTATATATATATATATGAGAGAGAGAGTCAAGAGACTCCATGATATCAGTACAACTCGATGAATGTTCAGAAGCTCTTTATAAACAACAAAAAAGGAACATAATGAACACCACTCCCTAACCTTTTGTCATAAAATTAACATAGGTGAGTTCTCGTACCGTTAACATCAGTGATATAATACAAGCGGTGGGTGAGCAATCACGTTGAACGTCAGTTGTCTGAAGCTTGATGATTTTTATCATGAAGGGTTTTCAGACCATTGTTTTCATCTTTATTATTATTTCCACTAATAGCAACAAAGATGAAGATAATAGTCCGAAAATTCTTAACAATAAAAATTATCAAGCTTCTTCTCTGAAATTCAGACAACTAATATCCAGTCGGTACGGACCCAATACAATACATCAACGGAAACAGAAAAACTGAATCAAAAATTGGCACGAATGACGAACCACCTTACATTCCTATACAGATGCTGAGATCTCAAGCTAGTTCCTCAAGGCTTAACAATAAAAAAAAAAATCCCCCTTCATTCCAGGAGGGCGCGGAAAATAAAAAGATTAGAGCAGGAAATTTGTGTGGAAATAACAATAAAGATAAAGACAATACTCCCAAAACCGTTAATAAGAAAAATTTTCAAATTCTTGATATAATCATGGAATGCTTATTAGAATCCTTTCTCAAAAGAAACATCATCATGGAAGGCAGCTTAGATATTAAAACAGGGTCAAGGGTCGTCTCGTTATTATATTGACTCGGATTTTATAAACTGTTCAAAAAAACACATGAAAAAAATCTCTTGATCTTTCAACTGGAAAATAGGAATAAAATCGGTGATAACTTGAATGGAAACATTTGCAGCTTGTTTGATTTGGAAATAACTGGTTGGTTGCAAATTTCCATCTTGTGTTCTATTTTTACCTTAGAGAATCGAATTCACAGAACCACAAAGAAAATTGTTTCGGCCATTTTTTTTTCTATTACTATTTTTATTTATTGACCAGGACTTGGTGGCTAAGTAATAAAATATCCAATGCAAAATTCACTGATTTATTTCTCAACGTTTCAAAGAGAATGAAAATCTAAAATCTGTTCGCAAAAATGTTATTTAATTCTATTCTGGAAGAAAAAATGGTTCATCTTCATGATTCTGTAGGAATAGTTTTGTCTTTGTAGGAATAGTCTTATGTCTTTGTTTCTCAAAGAATTCACAATTCTGCTGTTTTCTAACACCAGGATATTAGTTTCTTAAAATTCAAATACGTTATCGAAACTCACCGGCCACAAATCACTCTGTTGGTGAGTCTTAGGATACGCTGACTGTAAGACCCCACCACCTCCCAAAAAGATTACCCGAATTGGAAACTAAACTGCATGTAAACCTCCATTTCTTGAATTCTGGAAGTTGAGTACCCTATCATCCCCATTAACTCCCAGGTCCACCCTCACATTGTAGGGTCCGATTATTGGTTAAATTAATCTGTTTAAAATAATTTGTAATCAATAGGAATAATTGATACCACATAACTGTAAATCATTTGTATTTCGAATAGTTTCGTGAAGTTATAATTCTTTGTTCGCCAATAGCCCGGGAGACCTGGGTTCAATCCCAGGTCGAGTCATACCAAAGACTTTAAAAATGGTACTTGATGCCTCCTTGCTGAACACTCAGCATTATAAGGTACGGATCAAGGGTAAAGTGGAGAAATCCTGGGAAAGGAGTAGCGCCCTTCCCTACACCTTGGTGTAGTAGCTATCGAAAAGGGATCCTTCGGGTCACCCTCGACTACGGTCACCAAATTTACAATAATTCTTTACTAAAGATTAGTGTTACTTATCAGAAACCATATAACAATGTACTAACAAATGACTATTATCAAATAGAAATAATTACAAGTGATCATGTATTTATTAGTATTCGATAGAAATACTGAAACCAATACACTATATAAATTATTTACATTAGATTGAAATACTTGATCTCGTACAACAGTGCAAGAACTCGTAAACAACTATACAAAAAATGTAAATGTACAATAAATGCGATTCCCTAACTTATACGCACAGAATACCTCAAGACGGTTGAAATGCCCATAAAATCAATCACCAACAATAAATTCATATATGACTATTCAACATGATAATGTCTGTCATTTAGCAAACTTTTCTTATCCTGATACACCAGCTATATAATTAAGGCAATGATTAATAATGTTAATCATTTTTCGTTACTTATATTTTATTATTTAGTTTGGTGAGGCTTTGAACTACACGGTATATCTTGGTTAAGACGGTGTACTCGCATGCCCGCGTGGAAATGATATGACAATTATCATATCATTATAAACTCCCAGACAGGAAATGGGGTTGGACGCACCGTTGGAGTAAATTGAGTGGGTGGGTGATGTCATACCCGGAAGAGATGGTCCTGAGAATTTTAGGATTTTGAAAAGACGCGAGTACAAGCGGACGGTTGAGTTTTTCGGATCGGATCTGATCAGTTTGGGTCTCGACCGGTAGATGAGTTGTGATCTTAGACGCTGCAAATTGCACCGCGCGGCGGGAGAAGTCAGCATAGTATGGTTAGCATAGGTCCTTATGAATTGTGTCGCTCTCCTCGTGTCGCCAATGGTTGAAGACTGAAAGAAAGAAATCTGTTCGTATCAGAAACGACAGTCCGCCTGTATTATTATTATTATTATTATAGAGATCATCATAAGTATACAACACACAGACCTCAGGCTTTCATTTTGCTCTAGGGCAGAAGTAAGGGGCAACAAATGAGAATCGAACTCTCTAACAATGGTCAACTTAACATGCATGCTAAATGCTCTTTTATTTGATAGGCTTTACTCACTCAGATACTCAGGACTTGAAGGTGTTTTATAGTAGCTGTTCTTCCTAAAGGGTCACCCATCTATTTATGAGCTCATGACTGCATAACTTAGGTAATCTGGCGGTAGTCGGCACTTTCAGAGTGATGTAACTGTAAGTCTATATGATAGTCATACATTTTCCGGACTTAGCTTGGTTATGAATAAAATGTCTGCAGGAAGAAACTATTCATGTAATGACTAGCTGAACTTGTGGAAATTTCACGGGATGATTATGAACTAAAATTTTAGTCAATATGACACCTTTCAATACCCGATAAGACAACTGGTCACCTTGGGTTCCGGTTACGGTCGCAGTGCAATATGATGTGCCTATTTCAGAGGGATTTTAATATTTTAATTTACATTCCATATTAATTGTATCATGATTACTCGGGAAAGTAACAGTAATAAATTTGATAAAAAAACTCCCGTCAGATTGTTGGCTCCTGAGAGTCATAATACCTTTTTATTTATCACCCCCCCATAAAGGGGGGCTATGGCGGAAATGGTAGTTTCGTTTTCCTTATACAATAGCGGAACTCAAACAAATTAGATTGCCTTGTCGGCTAGGGCTGTAGAATGCACTGACTGCTTCTCTGCAGACGGGTAAGACCCCTATAAGGAGTGTCCTGATATGACACTAAACAATCTGATGGTGAGGTTTAAGTAATTCTTGAGCTTTGGGGAATGTGGAGTACCCTTTCATTGCCATCGCTCCCGGGTCTACTCAGGCTCGGAGTGCTAGCATCTGATTGGGTCCTATCTATAGATCAAATAGAACTAAAGTGTATATTTATGCTCAACTGAATTGTTTGAAATGGAACTGTTTTGAAATTTAACTGTTTGTAAACAAAAAATTATACTTAGACTAAACTGACTTGTTTAAAATTTAATTCGACGTTAAATGACCCGAAAAGAGTTGATACGTCGTAAACCAACCAAACAAATTAGAGCTTAGTCGACGAGGGCTGTAGAATACATTGACTACATCTCTGCAGAGGGGTTAGACTCCACAAACCAATGTTCTGGATATGACATTAAACAATCTGATGGTGAAAATCCAATAATACTGGCCAGAAGTGGTAGCACCTGAAAGGGTCCTATCTATGCATCAAATAGAACTGTAAAACATTTAAACTGAGTGAAAAGAAATTACATGCTAAATTGAATTGTTTGAAAAAGAACTGATAATTTAACGGTGTGTAGCACATAATTGGTGTTTAATTGGATTGTTAGTGATACATAGCAATACTTGGAACTATTTAACTTTGTTGACTTATATTTACAAATCATATCTACTATATATGAATAAACCGGATCTGGCATTAAATGACCTAAAACTGTTATATGCCATAAAACTAAAAAAAAAAAACCAAACCATCAAACAAATTTTAACATGGAGAATTTGGGGTGAATGGCATGTATCGATAACGTAGAAATATCATCCACTAGAATTACGAAATAAGAAGATTAATATTGGAGGAATCCCTCAATAATTGTAGGTACAAAAATGGGTCTTTACAAGGAAAGTGTTTTAAAATGTTGCTATATGAAGCAACTGGAGAAAAATGGACAAAAATCGATGAAGGATTTATATTGGCGCAATACAACGGCCTTGGAAACAAGGATTTTTTAAAATCACAAATCAAAGATAAGAGTGACATTGAACCTAAAATCAAATGGAAAATCATAAAAAGAGGGCATGCATGTAAGGAGGGGGCAAAATCGTGTTGGTTGCGTTTAAAGATATTGTGCCAAACCGAAATCTCGGACCAAAATGAGTTGGTTGCGAAATGTCAACTAGAGACCAACTCTTTTTTTTTTTTTTTAATTTATTGCCAAACTAGTTAAAATCAGGAGATAAGTATTCTAGATAATTTAAAGCTAAAAAGAACAAAAAATATTTGACATAAGTTTTCGCTTCGTGAATTTTTAACAAGAGAGAACCGTTTTAAAATATATGTGCCACATGACTGTTTATGGCATATGATATAAGAATATAAGTATTTGAGCTGGAAAATAGTTAATCCTTATCTATACTATTGTGCTATCTTAGTGAGGACTGATATTAAGAAAACTCGAATTGCTGGAAAGCTTTGTGTGATTTTATTTTTAATATCTATTACATCACTCTACTTATCAAGTACAGAGCACTTTTAAGTTTTTACTTGTCATTCTATAACCATTATTAAAATATGAATGAATACAAATTTCTGCTCTTGTAACAAAAAAGAACCTAACATAATGTTAAATCATTAATAGGATATTTAACCAACCTCCAGCTAATGGGAGAGGTGTTGCCTGTAGGGAAGAGATCCTGGGACTGAGCTATAAATATAATGAAAAATCGTCTGATATGAGTGCCAGGCTTATATTATCAACGTGCAATGTGTATATGTACTAACAAATAGTTTTTCTCACAGTGTTATATAGTCATCTACAGCATCACAACGATAAAGACACAAGAAGGAACGAAGCAGGAAGGAAGGCACAGGAAGAAACGACTCGGTGACAAAGATGCAGGAAGACTTCTTTACAAATATATTTACCTCTCACTTTATTGCAAGGGTTCGAAAGGGTTGTTCAATGTTTGCATGTGAGAGGGTGCTGAAGACCGAACATAAACTTCATATTTTGACCCCACTGTTATGACCGTCACATTGTGTCTTTCTTGTTCTCCTGATGCTGGGGTCCACTCCATCGGGGTTTCCGAGGGCCCCCTCGGTCGGGTGTGGCTTTCCCTACCACATCTGGTCTCTAGCTGTCTGGAATTCTACTGGCAACTGCTTTGGCTCGTCGAACTCAACTGAGTTAAATAATAATTCAACACCCACACGATCGCCCACTGGATCTTTGAAATCGAATGTTTTATCGTCATCAAGCGGAAATAACAGTCATGCAGTTCAGAGGTTACTCTCTTCCGGTGCATCACTGTAGTGGCACCGAGACCTTCACCTTGTCCCATATTATAAGCCTTAATCCGCCCACGTGATCTCTTTCGATTACTGGCCATTGAAATGTGTCACTTCCTTCCGGTGCATCACCTTGGAATAGCATTTTTGGGCCGGGTCGAAGGTCAAAATATAACAACAGTCATATATAATAACTAATTTGCGTAAGGATTTTTGAATGTAGGTTTGAATAAGTAACTGTTCTGTGTCATTTATTTATAACTTTATTGCTATAATTTGTTATACATGAGCAATAGTGTTATGCGTAACATTTCTATGTAAGCCAAGAAGTTATTTTAAGTTTAATATTGGCTGAACGGTAAAATGATTATGAAAGGCTTGCTGGCTCATTAACCTCCTTTCTTCTCCTTGACCCTTCATGGCATCTCGGCGATATTTACTTGGCCACATTGATACAACCTCGACTCTGAGTCTGAATTTTAGCTGAGTTTTTTCGTATTCAGTTCACTTACGCGCTCTTTTTAAAAAGATTTGAACCTATATCCATGCATTTTATTCCATCACCGTCCTCATTTAGTTAGTTTGAACCTGGATTCCACGCCTCGGAAGATCCTCTAATCATTCTTTCGAGAGATTTATGGTGTTATAGATTTTTGGTGTGATTGTACCTAACAATCATGCTAATTACATTACATCTGCAGCCTACATAGCCTGAAGTAGGCAGCAATCTGCGTTGGTCTCTACGTGAAACAGTGTGTGTAGTAATGAAGATGGTGCCATCTCCTTATGAAATGGCAAGCCTCTGAAATTAATAGACCTGTTCATATAACTTGGTAGTAATATCTCATCTATTGAAAGCGATATCAACATATGCATAGGTAAAAAATGATCTGCTATTGGCCAGTTTATCGGTTATATGGAAATCTCTGAAAAAATAACCGGGATTCTTCCAGGCTTTAGCCTTATAAGTATTACTCGCTCTAACAAAACACTCTGAGAAAATGCTTGATGGAAACCACACAATGATGCTTTTTTGAACAAACCCTGGAAGCAGCGACCTACAAACCGCAACTGTATGACCACTTACTTCCTATCTCACAAACTATCCGAGCAAGACATGCTGAGCACAGTTAGAGAAGTAAGACCGAGCACGCAAGCAACGTTCTCCTATGGACTCCAACACATAGCCGACCAGCTTAACTCATCAGCTCTGTACAGACACTAGATACCGTCGAGAGGATTTACCAAGAGCGATAGCCGTAAGGACAGATGATGAGCCAAAATAATTCGTGCTGTTGGCAAACCTTGATAATGATGAAATGTGTACAGCTATTCATTATTTTGTTCTATTGAAGTTTAAATTCTGTATTAAGTCTGGCAGCAACATCGTTTCTCATTGATGTTAGATACCCTTCTCTTCGACTTTTAATCTTAAAACATTTCCTTTGGGCCAATAAGTACTTATATCAAATTTAGAATTTTTATATCAAACCGTTTGGCTGTTGATAGAGGATAGATATACTCTATCCAGTGAATATAGATATAAGGTTGTAGGCTATCTGCAGGTTTTTCAAGGGTTTGCAAATATGTTTAATAGATGTGGAAGGCAAAGTGTCTACTTATAAGTACTTATGACTTGACATTTGACTTGGCGTTCGAATATATTATATGTCCGATTTTAATATATTTTCCTCGATCGATTCCAGCACAACTCACTCGTGAGGATTATTTGTATATATTGCATATCTCTTCTTTACATCTATAAACCAGTATTCAAATATTCCAGAAAAGCAGGGCTGTAATACACGAGCGTGGGACGGAAAGAGTGCGCGCATTTTAAAGTTTTCAAACAATAGAGCAGTAACAATTTCTAGAGATTATTGATTACTCGTATAATTTTCTTATATCCATAGATAGCCGATTTAATGGTTGAGTTGGGTATTTTTAATAAGAACTTGAGGCCAGTGTTCGAGCTCGGATAAGTTTTTCGATAACTCATTTTCATGGCAGCTCACCCTCATTTGAAAAACGAGCACAACACATCTTCTAATCCCTCTCTTCATGTACATCTCTCTGTAAGAATATGCTTTGTGCGTATATATATATATATATATATATATATATATATATATATATAGTGTGTGTATTTGGGCAGCATTTCTTCGTTGAGACGTATTTTGTCTACATATTTCTGTTTTGATCCGACTGAAATTGGCAAATAAATTTTCCATAGTTGATTGGCTCCCCAAGTACTTTCGCACCCCTTTTGGGCCACGAGCAGGAGAGGTGTATATTGCAAAAGCGATACTCCATGTCCTTAGCTACTGTTGTTATTTATAGAACAAAATTTTAAAACAAACGTTATAACATAATACCAGTTAACGCTTAATTTTTACAAAATTATAATGTACTTGCAAAACTTGTATTGTTTTGGCAATAGAAAACCCTCCTGATGATGGTCCGGATGTACTTGTGAACAAATTACGGAGAATTTATTAGCCAATTCCCGCCGATAATATAACATCCATATGGCGACTTGAAAGAAAAAAATATGAAGATAAAATATCTATAATATTTAACTAAATGTATATAACAAGTATTCGATCAAATGAATGTGTTTTCTACACGCATAAACTGTTGTTTCCGTCTCTCTTGTCAAGAATTTACATGAAATCGTGTCATCAAAACAACAACTTCTTTCTGCCACAAAGAAGTTTTGAGTAACCAATTATATAACTTGACATAGATTTTTTTCCATTATGAAATAAGCTTAATTAGTGATAGTGGTAGCACCAGTTAAGGTTGTATCGATGGGTCGAACAAGACCGCCCCTCAAAGAATAGGGTGTTCTAGGTGTCATGCCAAAGTATATCAGGTGTTGAGGCTCCAGCTCTGGGTACGAGGAAGAGTGAATTCACCCACTTTGTTGCTTTGCCCAGTTAGCTGGGGCTGTTGAATACACCGACTGCATATCTGTAGAGGGGTAAGACTCACCCAATGAATTGTTTGAGATAGAATTGTTTTTAACATTGAAAGTGAACTTACACCAAGTTGTTTGAAATAGAAATGTTTTTGACAAACTGTCTACTTAAGCTAAACTGAATTGTTGGTAATAAAGCAAAGTTGGCGCCCTTAGTCGCGGGTGACCCGAAGGTTTCCTTTTCAATAGCTATTACACCGAGGTGTAGGAGAGGGGGCTACTCTATTCCCTGGATTGCTCCACTTTACTCTTGATCCGTACATTATAATGCAGAGTATTAAGCAAGGCGGTGTCGAGTACCATTTTTTGAGTCTTTGGTATGACTCGACGTGGTATGGAACGCCGGTCTCTTGGACCATTAGTGAACACTCTACTCTATTCGACTTTGGTCGCCAACTTTACTTACATTGTTTGAAATAGAACTGTTAATTTGTATAAAAATGGATTTGTCATTAAATAACCAACAAAGGTTGAAATGCCATAAAACCCATACAAAAAAAACAAAACAAAAAAAACACACTTGGTTGCCATTACTCCCTGGTTCACTCTCAACCGAAGTTGTAGTTCCTGGTAAGGTCCTATCTATGGGTCTGAGAGATCTGTTTAAAAATTAAGAGTAATGGGTAGGAATAAGAGAAATGATTTAACTGCGAAAACAAATGATTATCCAATAAAACAAATAATGATAGATATGAAGAGTTAAAACCAAGTAAGTTGATGCAAATTAGTTGTCTAAATTTCTGAGACAAAGCTTGATGATTTTTATCATGAAGTGTTTTCGGTGCCCGTGGTGTAATTGTTATCGTCGTAGGAAATGGACACAGCGACACGAGTTCAAATCCTGGACGAGACTGATTGCATTTCACATAGCACTAATACCCTTGGGAAAGGTATGAATCCCATTATTCCCCCTCCAGCTATGGGTAAATAGTAGGGCAGACTGGGTTCTTCAGCTTTGGTGAAGCAACTAGTCTAGGAGAAGGAAAACTCTGAATTCAAACCTGTTAAACTCCGCTTAAAAATTGACCTTGTGTCATATCCTGCCTGAGCGGAGGGGTTGGGTAAATAGGATGAAGGGTTTTCGGACTATTGTCTTCATCTTGTTAATTCCTCAGCGTTTCGGCCAATATGTTCTCCGGCCTTCTTCAGGTGTTTGTCGAACTCGGGAACCTTCACGGAACTTCGAACTACGTCCTTTATTGAATCCACGGGGGCCGCCTGTTCTGATTCCGTTACCCATAACCGGGTACAAGTGTTAAGTATTCCTGTATTGTTACTCACCTGAAGTCAGGATTGAACCTGCAACCTCCAGATGATAGTCTCCTTAGAAGCTTAGGGAACCAACGCCTATAAGCGTTACGCTACGTGTCCTGCTGGACGCATAGCGTAACGGTTGTACCCGGTTATGGCTAACGGAATCAAAACAGGCGACCCCCGTGGATTCAATAAAGGACGTAGTTCGAAGTTCCGTGAAGGTTCCCGAGTTTTACAAGCACCTAAAACCCGGAGGGCATATCGGCCGAAACGTTGTGGAAATAATAATAAAGATGAAGACAATAGTCCGAAAACCCTTGATGCAAATTGTTTGTATTAAGTTTAGTTAATTGAAGCTGAAATTGCAACTAAGGATTATTAAATACATACCTTGTATTGAAATTGCATTAATTAATTCCAGGTTCACTGTGACTCGGTTAGGGTTACATCATTAGGTTAAACAGAAGTTTGTAAAAATTATGCGCAAAGAATAGGAAGACTTGGTGCTGTATAACTTTACACAAATTATTTGCATTAAGAATAGCTCGCAAATGATTGGTGTTTTAACGGAAAACTTGAACCCACAAAACTATGTAAACAAATAACGTAAGAGGAATAGTTATTTAAAACATTTAATCGTGTATAAGTTATTGGTATTAGATTGGAATACTTGAAACCATAGAATTGTATGTAAATTATTTGTTGAGTGCATGTACTTGATATCATTTAGCTGTGTTTGCTTGTTTAATGGCATATCAAGCGTCTTGGGTAATTTAACGCTAAATCCATCCCTCTTGAAGGACAGTAATAGTACTACTTAACGCATTGCTGGGAGGATAAGAAGGTTCATAATTTTCCCAATGGGTATTTGTCCGAAAGTGAACGTAATAGCACGACTGGAGCTGGAACTTGCAAACAACGATTCCGCAATCCAGCGCTTGAACCATTACGCCACG